>APFE030450120.1:19270-45970 GCA_000404065.3 Pinus taeda | reverse complement strand
ATCATCCAAGAATTGTTCATTTATGTAATGTAAAGGAGGTTGCCCCATCGAAGAGGCTGAATTCTAAGGCATTGATCTATCTTTTCTATCTTTTCTTGAGCTGCTTTCATAACAAAAAGCCTATCTAATCATTAACCATGACCTATGTAACCAGCAATATGTTATTCTACTTAACAGCAATTATTTTGCAGAGACATAAAAAACAAATAACAGTACATAAAGGAGGCCTTGGCTCTTAGGTTGGGCCCAACCCCAAGAGCTACAAGATCCTATAAAGAACTCAGAGCTGATTCCAAATGGAAATAATTTTCATTATCCAAAAATAATCATCACAAGAGAGTTATACAACAATAGCTACAAGAAAATGAGCTCAGAAAATGACAGCACTATAGTGCAAAAATACAAAATTTCCAAAAGTAAACTACGAAGGCTGAGGCCTTCCTATTTATACACTACGAGGGGCCTAGCAGCCCTCCTAAATTCAAGGGACTCGGCTGTTCCAACTGCTAGTAAACAATCGCTCTTCCCAAAGCTGCTTGGCTGCCTTTGGGATTCGTTTTGGTGGTCTATTGAGCTCATAGTTGAGGGTGGAGATTTCGAGGAAGGGCCATTTAATTCTAGAGACAACCCCCCGTATGAATCCTCACCTCAATCTTGGCTGTCACCTGGCCCATAATTGCTTGGTTTTGCTCCAAAATTTGTCCAAAAAACCTGAAATAACCACATATTATCCTCCTTGGCAGAGTGACCGCCCTTATTCTTTCAAATAACATAAATGTACTAAAAAAACATGAATAATCTATGAAAATGGAGGATTGAAAAAGGACAATTAGGAAAAATGAGCCCAATAAGTTACCAAATTCGAGGCTCATCAGTTATGATCTCCCTAAGTTTTACTTATTAATTCTACAAATCGCACATGTCTACTAACTGTCCTACGAATCCACTCCAAAAATCACTAACGAAGCAACAATTTAGCTCACCACCAACATAATTTGTGGCCTCATTAAATTTGCCATGAGCCCCTTTTTCTGAAAAGATCGGTGACATGGCGCCCATACGACCATGTTGGGGGCAACGTTTTGGGGGCTTTTGTCTGGCCCTTGTCTCCTTTGTTCCCTTAGTCACATTGGGTTCATATGACCCTAGGCTAGCCCCTGTTGATTAGCTCCTAGTTCTTTCCCCAAGGACACATGTGGTTGTGGGTTGGGTTCATGGTGCTACCTCCCCATACTAAATGTGTTTTTTCAAACTTTACATAAAATTTGTTTCATTCACATAAACAAGTAATACATTTGATTTGTTGGTGAGGTCCACGATTTATATGTAGGAGGACTTGTGTTCGGTTACACTCAATTGTTTTTTGACATTAAAAAATATTCTAGTGGCCGCTAAGGTACCACATGGCAGCCTCTAGTTGGGTCACATGGCAACCTGTGATTCGTCCACATCAACCCAATTAAAATTCACCACATTGAAGCCAATAAGAACTTTCCAAGTGTCACACTGCCATTGGCCCATGGAACCCAGTCACCCTGCCCAGTTAGCAAGCCTAGTCAGCTATATAGACTGCTGACTAGGTAACCCTACACTGCTAAACACCATTTGTTTACCTATTTCCACAAACAAACAAAACTCATTTCTCAGAGCATACGATGTTTATTTTTCAAGAACTAATTTCATTGGATTCATATCAATGATATCTATCTAGTTGTTCCTTTTTTAGGCATTCTAACAAATTTAATTTTTGAGCATATTTTTTAGCATAGGATCAGGTACCCTCCCCTGAAGATCAACATAACACTACAACTAGCCACATGCATGCATCAATTGATCATTAACACAATGATATAAACTATGATTGAAAATACGAGTTAAATTTAATTAGCCTATATTATATGCCACAACGCAATTCTGATCACTGAACTAACTCCTAAGTTGTATAAAGTAAATATGAATAAGGAGAACTAACATCTATTTGTTTCAAAGAAATCGTAAACAAAATTTTTTTAGATTGATATTGGAAATATTTCCAACCATTCTCCCACAATAGATGTTATAGGGAACCTTGCAATCGCACGTTTTTATAGCTTAAAATCTACTCCAATAAAAGGAAGACATGAAATGACTTAAACTAAGAACAAGAAATAAATACAAAGAGGGATTGTTGTCGCTTCAAATCGCACTAGCAACACAATTTTTGGAGGGGAGATAAAAATCCTCCTAGAGACAACGTTTGGGTTTATTGTAGACCAGTGCCTAGGACATCTTAAATAGAGGAGTGCTTAAGAGATAATCTGTGAGGGGTTTTCAACACTCCAATTGTCATGTAAAAAAGGTAATATGATGGGTTTGGTTCAATAAGCCTCCAGTAAGGTAGTTTCAAGCCAACACATGGATCCAAATGTTGAGGTTATATTGGGGCAATCTCAAAGAGAAATGGTCTCTTCTTCTGGTGGCTGACACACAACAATGAGATAGCTTAAACTGAGGTTGTATAAATGGTAGAGAGGAGGAAAGGAAGGATAGGAATAGATGCATAGGTTTGTAATGAACATAATCCTAAGAAGAAATGTTATAGAAGAAATATGGAATTCAATTTAAAGGGTTGTAAACAACACAAAATCCTAAGAAAATATTTTCCAATAGAAATATTGCAGAGGGAAGAGATGGAGTGATAGAAACAGCGGGGTGCAAAAGAAGGTTTTGGACCAAACATGACATGGGTATCATTCTCTTCCAAAAGCAAACGTAGATCCGAGATAACCCAAGTCCTACAGGTTAATCAAATACAGAAGTAAATATGTAATTTTACAGGTACTGCAATGCTAGTGAATAACACATATAGGTCTGTGATAACACATGTACTGTCTTCTATTGAGAAGCTAAGATAAATCCAGAGATTAGAGAGGAACCAACTGCATTCATTATATTGTTTCAAATGAGGAAAAATAGAAATGAGATGGGATTACTGAGAGGAACATGTTGTACATTAATCATGCCTGGAATCAAAAAGGAAATTCCATTTATCTTAAAGGTTCCAAATAACGAGTGAGTCCATACATTCAACATGATATCAGTGAAGCCCCCATTAAAAAAAATTGAACCAAAGTGGCTTCTTAGAATCAGACCTTGCAAGTGAGAAATTCTAGAACCAGGCTCCCATATAATGTTTCTTTTGCCTATTCATCTAAAGATGGGAGGAGCTTGAGTTATAGTTAAAACAAATATCTTGGCCTAAGATCCAGCTATTTGCTAGACTAACTATCTCAACCAATGTAAGCCTCTATTGCCCAAAGATTACGATTGAGATCTGCTCCTTTTCTTGGAAATAAGAAACTACATAAAATAATAAGAAACAAGAGGAATATGTTAGAAGAGGTCCTTTCGGTTCCTGTGAAGAATTTTGGTCAAGACATGTCTCTATCATCATGCTCTTTTCTACTACTGAGGCGGTTCATTATCCATTATCCCTTAAATTCCTTTGACACTGACTCTGGATGCATGCTTGAAAGGGCCTTATCTTGAATGTGCCCATACCTAGTTTGAATGCTCAATATTTTCATTCAACACCCCAGTTGCTGACCTATACGTCATTTAAAGCTTTATGCAATCCTTTCCAGTACTATGATACCTAGTGATGTGTTTTTTGATGTAACAAGTATTATGTTGGGTGTGGGCTTTTAACACAGAAATAATATGAAACATGCGAGTTACGACTTCTGTTTAAGCCCTCATGATTTCAGCCCCTTTCTACAACTTCCTTCATATGACTAGGGGATTGAACCAAGTGTTTAGTCCTTTAGGTACTAAGGCTTTCCACAACTGTTTGGGGGGGGATTTCCTTTATAATACATAAATCCTTTGATACTTCTTTTATGATGTTGGAAAATATTCCAGATGTGAAATCCTTCTAAAATATATTGCATGACATATTGCATTCGGGAGGATCCCCCTCATATCGCAATAGCCTGCCAGGAAGGAGCATTGGCAGAGGAATAAAATTTTACTTCGTGCAATCACCAATCACTGATCTATAGGGTGATGTCATCACTTCCATGTGTCACCCTATGAGTGGTGACACATCTCACCTAGGAATGGACCTATAGGATCCCTAAAAATGTTGAAATTGAGTGACACGTTGTTATCGGGAAAAATAGTGTCCATTCAGAGCTACTAGTACAACTAAGACAGGTAGCTATCTTAGAAACAACCAAACTAAAGTTACTTGTGTCTTCCTTTATGAGAGATAGATGAGAGAGAAGTAGAGAGTACCAACCTCAGTCTTTTGCTTGGCTCCTTGCTTGTTTCCTCCCTCCTTTGATAGAGCTTCGCCACTCTTTCCTCACTTGTCCCGCTTCAAAGATTACCTATAGAGTCAAAGCAACATAATACCATCAAAGCATAGAGATCTATAACCATAAAAAATATAGGATCAGATGTATATTAACCATACAAATGCATAGAAAAATACAAGATTTAGAGATATACAAGCATATGGAGGAAAACTAAAATAGCTTTATTGATAGAAGTAGTAGAAGAGAGGATTACAACCCAACAGTCTGACCCAACGGCATCCTCCCAACATGAAAGCCCTCTTCACCTCATGAAAATCTAGATTACCAAACAATACAATGCTTCATAGAGAAACCAATAGCACTTCCTTACAAAATACAAAATTCCAGCCCCCATGATCTCTAGGATGAGGGATCCATATATAGATATTTGCAGGTGGGTGAGTCAGCTTTTGGGATTTTGATTACTGTCATTTCACTAATAGTTCTTGGTTCCACTTGGAGATTTCATGATCTTGTGCGCATCCTTGGGCAAATTCAGAGAGGCAAGTGTCAAATGAGTAGTTTCTAGAAGATTCTCTAGGTTTCCACCTAACAAACTGCCTCAAACATTTGTCTACTCTCGTTCATCGCACCCTACAGGAGGGATTTTCAGTATGCATCGCACCCTCTATGTGTAATAGGTGAGATGCATCGCACCCTCAACATGGAGTAGTCTGTATGGTCCAGTTTTGACCAGTTCTGAGCAGTTCTTTCAGGGAGAACTTCTGGGAAATGATTTAATCAGCTGACCTTGTTCCTTTAGGGTATGAAAAAACACTTTTACGGGCTTAGAATCCCTTGGTTTATGGATCTATGTGAATAGGTTTGTAATGCCCAAATATGTCTATAACACACGTGTCCCTCTTGTGGCCACGTCACCTTCTATACCACGACGTGGAGGAGAGAGAAAGGGTCTACTTAGCCTTGGTTTTTCCATGCATTTCCTTTGTAAATCCTTTTTCGCCTCCTCCGACACTTTTACACTAGATCACAAATCGGCAATATTGCGTGATGTTGTAGGACTTTGGGATTGTGAAACTGCAATATTGCACTACTGCGGGACCTGCGAGATGCAAGATGTGATATGGATGATATGCGAGATTGTGGCAATGTGGGATTTTCTATGCTTGGGGCCCTCCAATGTACTCCTCTCTTTCATTTCAAGGCAACGAAACCCCCATCTTCAAACTGCTCTAACGTTTGATCTAGAAGTCCATTTTTGGACTTCTATATATCATTGGAAATATTATCGTGATAATTATGTAGTGGAGAGAGTCTAATTATACCTTGATAGCTTTAGTGGATTGGTAAATGTCTTAATATGTGAGGGGTTTTCAGCACTCCAATTGTCATGTAAAAAAGGTGATAGGATGGGCTTGGCTCAATAAGCCTTCACTGAGGTAGTTTCAAGCCAACACATGGATCCAAATGCTGAGGGTATATTGGGGAAATATCATAGAGAAATGGCTTCTTCTTCTTGTGGCTAACACACAACAAAGAGATAGCTTAAACTGAAGTTGTAGAAATGGTTTTAGAGGAGGCGAGGAGGGAGGAAAATAGATGCATAGGGCTCTAACAAAAAGAATCCTAAGTAGTAATGTTCCAGTAGAAATATGGAATTTGATGTATAGGGATGTAAACAACACAGAATCCTAAGCAAAGATTTTCGAATACAAATATGGCAGAGGGAGGAGGTCGAGTGATAGAAAGAATGGGGTGCGAAAGAAGGTTTCAAACCAAACATGACATGGGTATTGTTATCTACCAAAAGCTAACGTAGATTTGGGCTAACCCAGGTCCTACAAGTTAATAAAATACACAAGTACATTTGTAATTTTACAGGTACTGCAATGCTAGTGAATAACAGAATTAGGTATATGATAACAAAAATAATGTCTTCTATTGAGAAGCTAAGATAAATCCAGAGATTAGAGAGAAATCAATTGCATTCATTATATTGTTTCAAATGAGGAAAAACACAAATGAAATTGGATTACCAAGATAAACATTATGCACATTAATCATGCTTGGAATAAAAAAATGAAATTCCATTTATCTTAAAGGGTCTAAATAAGGAGACAATAAACTTAGTACGATATCTGTGAAGCCCCCATTATAAACAAATTGAACTAAATGTCTTCTCAGAATCAAATCCTACGGGTGAGAAATTCTAGAACCATATTCCCATATAATGTTGCTTTCCCCTATTTATCTAAAGAGGGGAGGAGCTTGGGTTACAGTTAAAACAAATATCTTGGCCTCAACTCCAGCTGTTTGATAGACTAGCTGTCTTGGCCAGTGTAAGTGTCTGTTGCCCAAATATTACCATCAAGATCTGCTCCCTTTCTTGGAAATAAGAAAATACAAAAAATAATAAGAACCAAGAGGAAGATGGAGGAAGAGGTCCTTTTCGGTTCCTATGAAGGCTTCTGATCAAGGCATGTGTTTCTCATCATGCTCTTTTCTACTGCTAAGAAGGTTCACTATCCATTCTCCCTTGAATTCCTTCGGTGTTGACTCTCGATGTGTGCTACGAGAGGGCATTATTTGGAATTTTCCCATACCTGGCTTGAATGCTCCATACTTCCATTCAACACCCCATCTGCCAACCCATACGTCCTTTAAATCTCTCCACAATCCTTTTTGGTGCTCTGATACACCTAGGGATGCATTTTATGATGTAACAAGTAGTCTGTCGGGTGCAAGCCTTTAAAACATAAATAAGACGAAACATGCGAGTTCTGACTTCCCTTTAAGCCCTCATGATTTCATCCTTTTTCTACGACTTCCTTAATATGACCGAGGGCTTGAACCAAGTGCTTAGCCCTTTAGGCGCTGAGGCTTTCCACTACTGTCTAGGGGACCTTTTCTTTATAACACAGAAAGCCTTTGATACTTCCTTTACCATGCTGGCCAATATTCGCGATGTGAAATCCTTATAAAATATAACCCATGACATATCGCATCCAGGGGGATCCCTCACATATCATAATCGTCGGCAAAGATGGAGCACCAGTGGAGGAATAAGATTTTACTTAGTGCGATCTTCGATCATCAATCTATGGGGTGACATCGTCATTGCCACATGTCACCCTGTGAGTGGTGACATGTGTCACTCAGAAATGGCCCTATAGGATCCCTAAAAATTCCAAGACTGAGTGACATGTGTCCCGCGTGTGGCCACGTCACCTTCCATACTACCAGGTGGAGGAGAGAGAAAGGGTCTTCCCGGCCTTGGTTTTTCCATGCATTTCCTTTGTAAATCTTTTTCATCCTCCCTTGATGCTTTTACACTGGAAAAATCAGTGATATCTCGTGATGTTGCAGGACTGCGAGATTGTAGGACTATGGGTAGTCTACCATGTGACCCCCTGGAGGAGAGGGAAAGAGGAGGCCACCTACCCTTGATTTTTCAATCATTTTCAGTTTAAATCATCCTCTTCCATCCCTGGTGGTTTAACACTATCGGTGTGTTTTCCCCTTGCAATTCCTGAAGGATGGCCCATCAAGTATTGTCGGGGCCATGCAGGACTGCAAGATTGCGAGATAAGGAGGCTGCAGGACTATGTGATCATAGTACTACATGACCTATGGGACTTCTAGAATGCGCGATCACGAGATTGCAGGAATGCGAGATTGTGGGACTCTATGGCTACGAGAATGAAAGCGTTTCAATTATGATACTTCCTCCCTCAGTAAATTTGTAATAGGTCCCTAAGATGGGTTGTGGATGAGGTTCTTGAGACACTTAGAGTCCTTTTTCATTTTCTTTTAAGGTGGTTGCTCCTTCCAATAGTTTATTTTTCTTCCCCTATAGCATTTCCTATTTCTCATGTAGTTGCCCCTATCTCTCGTGTAGCTCCTCCTTTTCTTCTTTCTCAAGGGAAAATTATGTCTTAGGTTTCGTAAAGGTTACTGCCTTGGTGGTGGGCCTTCTATCATATGCCACAGTTCGTTTTATTTTTCCCATAGGAGTGGTGATCTCCTCATTTTTTTCTTCATTAAGTCCTACTTCTCTCTTTTTACTGGGTGACTCCTCGATAGTGATAGGGAACTCTGAAGGAGGTTGTGATTTCCCCTGCCTGACCCTGGTGCTCTTCCTTTTTTTGTAATATAGGGGACCTTTCCTCGATAGCCTCCTTTTGGGCTTGAAAGGTGTGATCAATGTGGCCAATGTGATAGCCACTTCTTGCTATGAATTCCCTAGAGAAGGACTTCTTTGATGACCTTGCTTCTTTTTTCCTTGGGGTTTAGAAGTCTTCTCAGGGCTTCCTTTCTCTTCTACTTATTTTTCTTCTTCTTCCTTCTTAAGCTTTGTTTCTTCTTCCTTTGTTCTTCGAACCTCTTTTTTTTTTTTGTTTCCTACCCTATCTCCAGTTCTAGAGGCTTGTGTTTCTCTAGGTGTGTTGGCTTTGGTTTCAATGAATATGTCTTTGTCCATGTCCACAAAAACAATCGAGAGGAAAAGGTTCCTTAAGTGGCTCAAATAATACATCAAAATTAACTTGATGAGGCCATGGTGGGCTATGTGTTGATGCTTTCGTTCCCCCACCTTCTGGCTCGTTTCAATGATTGACTGTAGGAGGAAATGGGGAACACCAATTCTTTGAGGGAGAGGTAATTTTTCTTTGAATATTAACTCATGTAGTAACCAAAAATGATAGGCATATACCACACTCAACCTACCTTCACAACATATATAGTTGAGGATGTGATAAGCCACCTCATCTTAGGGTTATGGTAAGATTTCTCTTCTTAGTTCATTCTTATATTCTATGGGCTTCTCTCTCTGAATGAAGAAGCTCTTCTTGGTTGTAACACTTACTTCCTTCTCCTCCTTGCTATATCAAACTACCAAGGGTAAGATGGTCACTCTACTTATGGTTTCATGACTTAAGGAGATGGATAATCCTGTGACAATAGTAGTGGCACTATTTTCCCCTTGAGGATGAAATTCCATGGAAAATTCATGAGTGATCATATCATCATCATATCCTTTTAGCAGTTCAAAGAAACCCAACCATTAATGTCGTTTGAAAATGTTCACTACAAGAGGGTCTTGGTGAATCCTCTTAGTGTATGTGGGTTATATTCTATTAAATCCTCCCCCCATTTCTTATATTGCCCCTCCTTGGTGTTACTTAGAGATAGAATTAATTTTTTTAAAGCAATCTCAGTTGCGGAAACAATGTTAAACTCATTTTTATTAGTGAGGGAGAACGATGTTAGAATTGATATCAAACAAACTCTTCTTCTCTAATTCTATCCACAAAACTTTCTAGAAGGACCTCCTACTTCTTAATTATCTATTACATGCTATCAATTTAAGTATAATTCTCATCCAAGTGTATGGAAAACAAGGAAATAGGATGTCACTTACTTCTTTTCAAAATAGCTATTTATGTGTATGAGAGTTTGGAGACAATTTCGGGTCACCATGAATCCCTTTCACCCTTCAATTCCTCCTGTAGCTCCTTCTCAACCCCCTTGTAGCATCTCAGGCCTTCCTATAGCTTCCTCCTATAGCACCTGCAAACAAGGTTCGAAACTTCTCGGTGGCATCCTAAGTCGTATGATAGAAATAGCTCATCCTTCTTGTAATTTCTTTTTTTGGAATTGAGAAATGGTGCAAATTAAGTCGAACCAAGTATATAATATGTTATATGTGGTAAAGGATCAGAGCGCTTTGGTGACATGGCATATACACGACTTTCATTTTCTTGACCATTGTCACCACTCCTTGCAATCATTTCCCCTCCTTGTGATTATCACCCGAATCCTTGTGAGCTCCACCACACTTTGAGTTGACATCTCCATGTTGCATGGGTGACTAACACAAACTTAAGTTTACTAGCCGAGGGTAGCCAATTTCACTAGCCATCTCCCAACTATTAAAACTCCTTTCTCTACCATTAACACATTTTAGCATTTTTTGCATAGTGAAGAGGCGAGTGTTGTGATACCTAATCCTACTTGTGGATTGAACTGTTAGAGATAGTTGCATGCTAGATTTGGGCCTCATAACATCATTATCTCTAAGGGAGTTAATTCTTTTGCTTGATTTTGTGCATGTCTTCATAAATTGATGATATCCTAACTAATAACTTTGCTATGTGTGCAGGTGGTTTCCTTATGTCCAAGCTTACTATTGTTGGTGGTGGAGTGCCTTCCTGAGGATGATGTGTCTCCTATCTATTGCAGATATGACTCCAAGATGATATTTGTGAGTGAAAAAAAATAAGTTTAGGGAGTCGTGTCATAACTACACAAGTTTATACAAGAGGAGTTTCCTTCCTATAACAATCATTTAATCCTCCCTTCAAGTATTTATCTTTCATTCCAGGGTTGAGGGGAAGTGATGAAAATCATGAGAACGAATTAGGATCATGAGGAAGTGGTATAGGTGTTAGAATAACATAAAATGAGGATTTATATTTTCTATTTGGATGCATGACAAAATGCAAATTTTTAGCAATTTATTTTTTAATGAGGTGTATGAGTGATGGAGTTGAAATTGAAGGTCCCCCCCTCCCCTTAACATCTCCTAGAAACAACATGGCCTTTTGGTCTCCTCTTCCATTGGATCAACCTCCTGTACCCTCACTGAATCCACCTATAGCATTATAGGTCCTTTTGTAGCATTACGGGCCCTTCCTGTAGCATCACAACTGAGGAGGTAAAATTGGAGTATGTTGTTGACTAGATGATGGAGAGGGGTGGGGATGGGAGTGGAGAGTGTGGAAATGAGGTGTATGGATGGAATCATGGAGGGAGACTTGTAGATCTAGCCCTGTAGCCATAATTCTACCAACGTTATGGAGTCCTACAAAAGAAATATGTTTGTAAAATTTGTGAACTTCCTCTTCGTGCTTTTCTTTTCTCTCTCTCTCTCTCTCTCTTTTGAGAAAAGCAAGTTGCCTCTGTAGGGGTTTTCAACTTGCATGCTTGCTCTACATGCTCACCTTGGGATCTTTTATTTTTATTTTATTTTTTCTTTGCTCCTGGGTTGCCTCAGGTAGGATTTCAACTCAAGAGTGTGTCGTAGATACCTCATGGAGGTTTTCACCTAGTCCATCTTATTATTATTATTATTATTATTATTATTATTTTTAGAATTTTGGTGGATTAAGGCCCTATGAGCCTCCCAATCACATTTAACTCTATGCTGACTAAATTGACAAATTATTCCTTCTACAGAGGTTTCCTGAACAATTTCAATCTCTGACCATTGACCAGTAAGGGAATCCCTTCCACATCAATGGTTCTGATATGGATAGGCCCATTATGATGACACTTCTCTACTAGATAGAGACCCAACCATCTTTCCATCAACTTCCCCTTGAAATCCTTGAATCTGGAATCGTACATAGGGCCCAATCTCCTTCTTAGAAAGTCCTTTCTCTGATGTGCTTATCATGCCAAATATTCCTCTATAGTTGGATTACCTCATTAAGTAAGAGAGAATTCATTCTAAATTCATCTAGACCATTGAGTTGGAGAAACCGTTTCTTTTGTGTTGAAGTGAGATCCAAGTCTAACTGGGATGTTATTCTCAAGTTGTTGTACTAAAATTCAATGGACAATAGGGCCTTCTTCCGATAGAACAACTCAAAGGGAGTGAATCTAGTGGTTGTCTTCCAAGTGGTATTGTAGGCCCAAGTAGCTTCCACAAGTCTTTCTGCCCAATATTTTCTGCTGCTACCAACATTTGTAAGAATGTTCTCCAATGCTCTATTAGTGATTTCCACCTAGCCATTTTATTGAGGGTGATAGGAAGTAGATGTCATGTGCTTGATTTGGTCCTACTTCATAAGATCTTTAATCAAACTTGATGTAAATTGTGCTCCTTGATAAATGACTAATTCCCTTGGAAAACCAAATTTGTAGAAGATATTATCCCTTATAAATTCGGCCACCTTCTTCTCAGCTGCTGCTTTTACTTCTTTTGTTTCATCCCATTTGGTCAAGTCAACAGTTCTTACAATGATATACCTTTTCTGTCATGATGGGGGATCAATAGGCCTAATGAAATCCATGCCCCACTTTTTAAAGGGCTCTAAAGTCACTTGAGGTTGTAAGGGAATCTCATCAGTGTTGGCTTACCCATCCTTTGACATTGATCACACAAGGTGGTGTATCTCCTTGCATCTTGGTGTAAACTAGGCCCTAATTGTAGAACTTTGAAGGTTTTCCTCTTAGTAGAAAAGTGGACCCCATAGGGCCCATCATGGCATGCTTAGAGGATGTCAAAGACCCCTTATTCCCTCACACATATTATAGGATCTGATCTAACCCTAATCTGAAAAGGTTTCCCCAATCAAGGTGAATGGGGCACTCTTCCTTACAATCTTTCTTGTCTCCCTGAAGGATAGTTTAGGAGGGAACCTCCCATCAACCAAATAGTTGGCTATATCACCAAACCAAGGATAAAGCACCAAGATGGCAAAGAGATGTTCATCTAGAAGTTGATCATCCATCATTTCTTCCTTCCTTGTAGGTAGAGTGAGTCCTAACAAGAAATTTGCAACCACATTCTCCTTACCTCGTTTATCAACAATATTCAAATCAAATTTTTGCAATAAAAATAACCATCTAAATATCCTAGCATTGACACCATGTTTATTCATTAAATACTTAACGGCTACATTATTAGTGTGAACCAAAGTTTGATTACCAGTGATATAATCCATAAACTTGTTTATAGAATGTACTACAACTAAGAGTTATTTTTTAGTGAAAATATAATTCAACTAATATTTAGACAAATTCTTACTAATGAAATAGAAAACATAAGGCAATTTGTCTTCCACTTGTCCTAAGGAATCCCCTAAATATTTTTCTAATGAATTTGTGTGTATATGAAAAGGTAATGCCCCCTTGGGACCCCTAAGGATGGGTATAATGGTAGGATTTTCTTTTAGTATTTCAAAGGCTTCTTTACAATTTCTTTTCCAACAAAAAATTAAATCTTTAGACAGTAGACCAAACAAGGGTAAAGCTACTTTCTTAAAATCTTAAATGAACCTTCTATAATACCTAGCTAATCCAAGGAAATTCCCGACATCTGTTTGATTTTGAGGGATAGGGACCCTTTTGATGATGGCAATATTGTTTGGGTCAACCTATATTCCCTCCTTGGATATAGAATGGCCAAGGACAATTCCTACATTGATAAAAAAATCATGTTTCTGAGAGCTCAATGAGAGGTTCATTTCAATACATTTCTTCAAGACTTTGTTCATATTGGAGAGAGCTTCATGGAAGTCACATCCATAAGGAGTTAAATAATCCATGTATATCTCAACAGAGTCATGAACATGTTTAACAAAAATAATCAAAAATATCCTCTGAAAAGTAGCAGGGGCATTGCACAAACCAAATAGAAGAACTCTTTAGGAAAACATACCCCACAGACATGTCAATGTGGTTTTATCGTGGTATTAAGGGTTGATATGGATTTGATTCTCTCCACTAAATCCATCCAAGAAGTAGAAGAATGTATTTCCTACAAGGCCATATGGGACCTTTTCAACGAAGGGAAAAGGAAAATGGTCCTTCTTTGTATCCTTGTTAAGTTCCTGGTAATCAACATAGATTCTCCACTTACCATTCTTATTGGGAGCTAAAACGAGAGGTGACACCCACTCACTATCTATAATGGGGTATATGAACCCTGCATCTAGTAGCTTTTGTAATTATTCTTCCACAATGTCCTTAAGAGATGGGTTCATCCTTCTCTAGGGTTGGTGCATAGGCTTGCATCCCTCTTTGATGTAAATATGATGAGTACAAACTGAGGGATGCACACGTTTCATTTCCTTATAATCCCAAGCAAAAGCATCAAGTTTTTGCCTCAATACATTGCACAATTGTTCTTCATGTTTGGCCGAGAGAGAGGGGTTGATCTTTAAAGTTATGGATATGCCAAACTATACAATCTTGGCATGTTCTTGAGTTGAGTCAACATAGCACAAGACTGTCTAAGGACTACTCCCATATTCTTTTATCAACTCCTCAATTGGTATGGGAGTGGGAGGATGATTACGAAGGATATGGTAAATTAGGTCATATTCTTCAAGTTGTACCCCTCCTATAATAGTATCTAAAGTGCAGAATCGGTAAGGGGTTGTACGATACAATTCATCCTCTTCCTCATCCTATAACCATATGGGTAAATAATGTTCAATAGAAGGTTGATCAAGAGAAAACAACACAAGTTGTTTGGAAAAATGTCCATTCTTGATAGTCATGTTCCCAACCCTACAACTAATGTAGACATCAACAATGGCCAACCAAGGTCTTCCTAAGATGAGACGGTAGCCATTAAACTTGGTTATGGGTTGGAGGACTAGGAAATTAGTAGGGTACTCCGAGGAGTGAATGGAGACCATGACATTCTTAATAATTTCATGAGGGGCTACTGTGGATCTATCTACAAACTGCAACACTGTGGTGGTATTTCTCAAAGCTGATTGGATATTGAGCTTCAACATGGTTTTCCTAATCATCACACTGATTTCAGCCCCAAGATAAATTAGGGTATTAGGACCATAATTCCACCAATGTGCACATCCACTACTGGGCTACCGTGGTTTAGGTATTTTTGGGAGATCACCCTCCCAAGAATCATATCAGATAGTTGTCCAACAACATTGATTGTGAGGGTATCTCTCCTTCTTCTCCGAGGGCTTTTGAAACATTTTCCTTTAATAGGCCTATTGTAGATGGGAACATATTTAATGGCCTGGAGAAGGGGTATCTTGATAGCCAAATTCTTCAATTCTCCTAGAAGTTCAACCTCTTCTACAGTGTGCTCCTTAGGGTGGACCAACTTTTTAGGGTAGGGAAGTGCATTGAATTGAGGGGCACTCTCTCCCTTCTCTTATTCAATATTTTGAGATGGAGAAGGTGGGTGATTTTCTAGGAGCACCTTCCTAGACCGAAGATTGATCTCTTGGATTTCCACAACATAAGAGAGATAATGTCTCCCCACTATAGACGTGTTGTGCCTACTTATTATTCAGGATCCGATTAAGTTGAGAAGGAATTTAAGGTTGCTTAGGTGGAGTATGATGAGTTAGCCTTGTTTGAGGTTAGGGTGGAGGCAGTAAAGAATGTGGTTGGTTTGTTTGAGGCCTCGACCCTTCTGCGAGGTTTCCCCATTAGGAATATTGTGGTGGATATGGTTGAAAAGGATTGTTGACGGGTTGAGAAGGGTATGGAAGATCATAAGGCCAAGGAGGAGGTGTGGACCATGATGGATGGGTGGAAGGGTACCAAGGCTTGAAAGGTACGTTTTGATTTGAGTTTTAGTGAGCATAATGTGTGCCTTGCATGCCTTGTTAATATGGACAAGGTACTGGTGGCCTCCTTTGGTTAATGAAACACAACTGTTCTGACCCATTATGTACTCATCCCTGGTATGCATCTTTTAGGCATGGTAGAGAGAGACATTTTTATGTTGCATGATTCTCTTCACATACTAGGAAGACTTCTATAACATTTAGTGGGAATTCATTCCTAGGATGTTTTTTGTACATCCAGGGCATAAAATAGCTAGTGCCCTTTCTGCTTCCTCTTGTTTCCTTTTGATTTTCATAGTATCCATTTGCAAATAAAAGTGTGCAACATTTGACTCTGCAAATTATCCAACATATTTCCTATTTCACGCTTGATGGATGTTGTGGAGGGAGAGGAAATGAACAAGTTTTGGCTAGACCTACCCTTCTTCTTAACAACATTAGAATAATTCTTGAATATAGTTTTGATGTCATGATAAGGTAATTAGTAGATATCTCCTCCAAATAGCATGTTGAGGGTTTCCATTACATATTCCTTGATCACTTGGAGAAGAACTAGCTTGAGTGACTCAGCATCAAGGGTATAGTTGGCCCTCCTATAATTTAGTTGAAATATTTCCTCATAGTCTTCCAAAGATTCATTAGGTCAAAGGGTCATCCTAAATATTTTCTCCTTTGTTTCTTTGAAACTACACTAATCCTAGTATATATCATTGAATGTTTGTTGCATTTGGGCCAAGGTAGTGATGATGCATCTATGTAGACTCATAAACTAGCTCAAGGCTCCATCTTTGAGGTTAGAAGAAAACAACTTCAACTTCTACTCATGAGAGGCACAGTCATAGGTCCTACAGACAACAACTAACTCCAACATGAAGGTGTTAGGATCTTCAAAGGTTAGGCCATGGAAATTTGCAAGGGCAGCAGGCCTTATATTTTTCGTACTAGCTTCTCCATTGGTTTATGAGAGAGGGAAGAGCTCATTGATCTTGTCTTCAACCATGGTTTGGGTAGGTGAGATGGGTTCTTCTTCTTCCCAAATAGGTTCTTCCAAATTTCAAGTTGCTCACCTAGAGGGTCTTCTAACTCCCCTATAGTTAGAGAGGGAAGCTCATAGTCACCAAAGAACAATGAAGGTTGACTACTTGAGGGTGTGGAGGTTTTTGGTAAGAATTTTTCTTGGTTATCCCTACTCCTATGAGGCATGAAAAATTTTTTTTTTTTGAAGTTTTCATTTTTTTAAAAGCAATAAAAATGATGCAAAATAGAAAAATATCATCAAGAAAAAACAACACCTACTTAGACATCTCCTCGGAATTGACACCAAAAAGTGTCGAGAACTAGTATTGCACCAAGAGTGTTATAACTCCCAAGGGTTCCTCAACTTAAATGATCAACGTGAGGTTCATAGAAACTTAGAGGTGAGAATGCTATACAAACAATAAGCTATTTTCTACTCATGCCATCCTCAATCATGACATCAGATTAAGGTGTTCAGAGACCATTCCTCCAACTTAACTATAGTGAATGCTTGTTGATGAAAGCACAATTGAAAATTGATTCTTAACTATGAAAATGAAAACGTCATGTGTTCAACTTGTAGATGCCAATTAACATTACATGAAAGAGAAAGGGCTAATCTACATGAAAAATTAAAGCTACCCTATATTGCATAATTCATCCACTTGGTAACCTATTTGCATATATCATTGATCTAATTCACATTTTCATGAAAATCGGAAATCTAACTTGTATCATGCTTGTGAATGAAAATTATTAGTTCTGCTATGTTTTGGAGTGAGGAAAATAAGTGGTTGAAGTGGTCTAGGAGCTTCTCTTGATCATCAAATAGCAACTTGGGGCCAATATTCATCTTGATTTAGCTAAGGCTCTAGTGGGGAGAAAAACAGGTTGAGGAACATGGTGCTACACGAAGGCTAAATTTATTGGTACATGAGGTCTTGTATTTCTACAGGATGACTTGTATTACTACATGAGGGGTTCCAAGAGCCTTCTTAGAGTGGAAATGGTATCTTGAGGGCATGAAGATGTGGAAAAGGGTAGGATGGAGTGAAGTAAGGTTTGGGAAGCCTCCTACCCAAGCCTACCATGCCTCGGGGGTCTTCCTTGCACAAATATGATTGCCCACGGTGTTGTTAATTGTCTAAACAGAGTGATTGTGGAAATTGAGTTTTGGGAGCAGAATTGAAGGGTGTAAGGAGAAGATGGAGAAGTCCAAGTGGAGATGAAATATGTACCATCCCTCGTAGATCAACACAACCCTACAACTCGCAACATGCATGGATGAGTTGATCATTAACACAATGATATAAACTATGATGAAAAAGATCTATTCTATGCAACAACACTATTCTAATCATTGAACGAACTCTTAAGTTGAAAAAAAGTTGAAAAAAGTAAATACGAAGAAGGACAAATAACATCTATTTGTTTCCAAAAAATTATAAACAAAATGTTTTTAGACTAAGATTGTAAATATTTCCAAGCATTCTCCCACAAAAGAGGTGGTAAGGATGCCTTTAATAACAAGTTTTTATAGTTTAACATCTACTGCAATAAAATAAAGACATTAAATGATTTAAAACAAGAACAATAAGTAAATACAAAGAGGTACCAAAGCCTCTAGGTTGGGTCCAAATCTAAGGATTTCATCCCTCTAAAACTAGCTCAGATGCAACCTAGTAACCAACTTATCATTATTGGAAAATAGTAGTCTCATAGATCACATGAAATTTAACAATGACAATGTCAAGCCATGATCTCAATAGCTACTCCTAGCTAAATTAAAAATAACCTAAGGAGCCTTTCACCTCATTTATTTATACAAAAGGGTATCTCATTGTATCTCCCTTGATATCAAGGTGAGTTAGAGAGTTAAGGAGGTGGACAAGCCTCCCTAAATTCCCTTGTGGTTGTATTCATCCAACCCTTGCATAGTAAATGCCTCAAAAATTCCTATTTTTCCTGCAATTTAATCACATTATGTCACATACTATGACAAACACCTTTTACTCTTCTTACTAAGCATATTATAACAAAAAATGTGAATTAATGTGAGAAAGGGATAGTTTTAATAGCATAGTGAACTTCAAGATATAGCTATTGATAGGATTCATCAGAAGAAAATTACCCAATCCCTGCAAGTGACAAATTTTCCTTATTAAGCATCCAATAACTTTTCTACCAAATTGTCCTTCACTCAATAACTATCTGACAATTTGACAATTTGGTAAAGGAATTAGAAACACAAGTATTAAGGACACATTTTGATTAATTTAAGGGGGCTGAATTCTATATTTTTGAAGGCCATTAAATAAATTTGATTAGAATGAACAAATTTATCAAATTAAGAACACAATTTTTTTGTTAAAATTTCATTTGGCCACATAGAGATATATTTACAAAAGCTAACTTCTTTGTGAGTTTAGAATTGTGATAGGCCAAATACTTGTTCCCAAATAGAAATTGTTTGGGGCAAATAGATTTAGAAGGGCCAAGAACTACTCTCCTCCATAATTTAGGTCATATTGAATATCTTATTACAGAGATCAATGATTCATATTTGGATTATTATCCTCCTTTTAGTGGATTGGGGTTTCAAGAGTTTATTTCCTTGAATTTTCCAAGAATCCCATCACCCCGGAAATCAAATCACATATGTCAGAGAAGGTCAAATTATTTGTGGCTCTTTTAAATTTATTTTCATGTTAGTTGATAGTAATTAAAGAGGTTTTCAGGTGCAATTACATTCGTCTAATGAAGGTTGATTCTGACATTTATAAAGCCAATGGAGTAAACTAAGGTTGAAATAAATTATTTCGAGCCAAGGCTAATAAAGGGGTTACTATTCACTTGCAGAGATACCATCACTAAAATGATTGATGAAATCATGAATTGTTGCAGTAGATACCATGACTAAAATGCTTGATGAAATCATGAATTGTTGCAGGTGAATACTTCAGTGGTGGTCGTACTCTCCCTAAAGACAAAGATCATCCTCAATTAAGAGATGAGACTATTTTTTTTACACATGATCAAGGTATTCATATTTCTATGGTGTGAGTAGTATTTTTATTGAAGTAGAGTTCTCTATTGTCCTTTGGACAAGATCTTTATTTCCTACAAGCATGAGTTGCTATGGACGTGGGTGTAGCTATAGAGATAGAGTCTCAACTCATTATAATGTTGGTTGTGTTACTATTTTTGGATCTCGTCATAATTTAAAAAAATCATATATGATGATGATGGTGGTGGTTAACGTCCATGAGACCAAATTGGTCTATTAGACCTATAATTTTCTTACTTCTCAATTGTTTAGCTTCTAGTCTTTCTAGGGTAGATTGGTGTTGTAGCTTTCTTTCTTTTCTATATTGTCTTCCTTTATCTTGAATCTTGTTCATCTTTTGTGGTTCTTGGGACATTGGTGTATTAGCTTTGCTATCTGTTGTGTTTGTTTTTTGAAGATAGTCTTTGCTGTTAAATGAAGATTTATTTTGATCTTCATACATGTTGATGCTTGACGGGTTGACTAGTTCACTTTTTTTCTCTTGCGAGTGGATTTACCATTCTTTGTATTGATAGTTGTTTCTTTCTTGCCAGATTTCTTGTGATTCATAGTTTTCTTGTGATTCATAGTTTTCTGGAGAGTATTCTTTGTCACACTGTAATTTAAATTTGTGGTGATTCTTTCTAGCAAAATTTTTCTCGGAGGCTTTTGGGTAATTTTTAGCAGAGGGGACATGTTAAGAGGAAAAATTCGGAATTGCATTTCCAATTCCAGAGATGCAAGTGTAGGTTTGGCAATCTCACCCAAACTAGTGAGGTTACCAAACTAGTGAGGTTATGTCTGTTCTTGAGGGATCCAATAATGGGTTCCATGGGTCATCAATAGCCATGAGTTTTCCCAAAACCAAGGGCCAGAATTAGGGTTTTCAAAATCTACTATAAATAAAAGAACACTGGTAGATATCAATTTCATCATAACCTCCTAGATCCAACTGTGGAGAGTTATGAGCTGAGGCCAAAAACCATTAAAGAGAGATTAGGACACTTTGAAAAAACTTCAAATCCGATAGTGGGAGTTGGGCTTCAATGATGATATGAGTAGCAACTTGCCCCGAAGCAGAAAGAACTGAGCCAGTATTTGGATCAAAGGCTATTCCCAAGCTTATGTATGCCTTGCCTTTTGGATCAAAGCCTATTCCCAAACTTATGTATGCCCCTTTGGAAGAATGAAAAAGCCCAGCAAAAGAATGCCAATCAAAATAACCCTTCAAACCAGATTCTACAACCCAAAAAAAGCATTCAATTGTTTTCACTCAGGCTCAGCTCTGTAATATGCAAAGCCTCAGATGCGTGCAACCCTCGTTCTCTTCGTTCGGGGATGCCAAGTTTACAAAACACAACTGGATTTGAAGCCAGTCCACGACAGTAGATCTATTGGAAATCGCAGAGACGCCGTCTGGAAGAGTTTCAAATCTGCAGTGCCGCAGAGATTTAACGGAATCCACCGATCCGGATGAGAGGAGGCGATTTCGTGAAATTATCTAATAACCCAAACAGTAACCCTAGCAGCAGAAGGTATGAAGACCGAGATTAATCATTCCGCCAGAGGAATTAGTTGTTTCTACCGGAATTAGTTGTTTCATAAATATAATATGAAATGAGTATGAATGAGTATGTGATTATTTTGACCTGTAGAATAAATCATGGTATTGTAACCAAAAAAAGTATTTACATATTGTAAATCTCATATGAATTTTTATAATTAAATATAAATTATTTAAGTAATATATTAATTTTTTTTTATATAACAACACTCTCGAGGGTATATTATTTTTTTAATAATAAGAACAACACACTCTCCAGGGTAAGGGTAAAGGTGAGAACACTCAAATCATAAACCACTTTCGATAATGATACAGTCAAACCGTAAACCGCTGTCAATAATAGCGAACTCAAATCGGAAACCGCTTTTCGCAATTCTCATAGTCACAATGTTGTAAAACATAATAATATCAAATAAAACAATGGAATAAATCTTCCACTGCGAATGCTCGCTATGAAATTTGTCGACACCACTCCAATACTATTTATTTTATAAAAAACAACCACCCCAATCTTCAAAACTTTTGCCAACCATGAACATGAATTTAGGTTATGAAGATGAGTTGTCACTTCCAATATTAAACTATTCTCCAATATTAACCTTCCCTGCCACAATTTTGTGGCCCGTAGACGTGGTTGAAGCTGCCTTTGGCTGGTATCTGGTTTCTCTCTGTGTTCGCTACTGTGTTCGAAGCTGCCTTTGGCTGGTATCTGGGTTCTATCTGTGTTTGCGTGTAAGTTCCATGCGAGCCATCACTTATGTTTTTTAGTCTCATCCGAATCCTCCGTGCACTCTCAGCCGCATCCGTGGCTTCCTGATTATATGAAATACGATGAATTTCAAATATGAAATCTACCATTTTATAGCAAGAAAACATCATGAGAATTTATGTGAAATGAATAGCTGGGCAACCTCACCTTGAGTTGATCCCGAAGAGTCTCCAGCTTATATTCCTGTAAAATAATTACTTTTCAGCTTGATAATACTTAGACAACTGAAATGGACCTATGTGTTGAAATTTTAATTAAATTAAAGTAGTAACAGAGCATTATGATCACTGTGGGCTGTAATTATTACCTCTTGTTGGATCGCCTCTCTCAGCTGAGAAATAACAGCAGCAGTTGTCGATTCATTAGATCTCAGCTGCTTGGTGCATTCCCACAGAATCGTCTCTTCTTGAATGACTTCATCATATAATTGAATCGACTGCGTAATGTCCAGGCACCCTGCTGATATGATATGGAATAAGATAATAAATCGATAGATAAAATACTAACTTTACAACAAATTGCAACAGAGGTCACAAGAAGCTAAAGCCAGATACTCCACAGACTGTGAGGTAGAGGCAGAGTGTTTTTCTTTTTAAATTGTGAAAAAACTATATTTATATTTAGATTTTGTGGTTACAGAGTTTTAAAATAGGTTAAAAATCAAAGCAAATATATTGCATAAAGTGCAATATATTTGCACTTATGTAATATGTTTACTAATCAGATCAAATTAGTCTTGTTACATTCACTTTACTTAAAAATAAATTTTTTGTTTACAGCACTGTGAAACAGTTTGGCAATATGCTCATAACATATAAACATAGATATTAAAATTTATAGTAAAAAAATCCCTTTCCCGTTTAAAAGCCTCTGAATACATAATATATCAATACAAACATGATGTCGCAGGTATACAAAGAAGTGCGAGATGTATTAGCCCTTATCAATGGGAGAAACTTGAAACTTCAAGATACCTTAGGGCTCATGCTAGTAGGCAGTCTTCTCCAATATGACTCTGATTTTTCTCATATATTTTTTTAATGAGTTAGCATGATTACTATAGTCAGATATTTATTTTGTTTTTAGTGACAAAAATAAATGTTAATAAAAAATTATAAGTTTAAATTTAATAATTATGTATCAATTTTAAGAAGTTCAGATTTTTATTTAAAAAAACAAAATAACAATTACTTGAAATCATGTGTTTCACAACAACTACTGCTTGACTGAACTACTTGTGGAGCACCTTTTTCCTTTCCAGTTTCCTTTTATGGTTAACCCCAAACCAAACCATGAGTTTTAAAAAAAATCATGGGGAATGATATGCTTTTTTTTAATTAGTATAAGATTTTATTGTAGATGTTAGGTCAATTTCACCAAAATTTATATTTTTTTTCAACTTTATTCTTTTCAACTTTAAATTTGTTTTTGTTTGGATAAAAGTTTGTTTCCATGTAAGGAAACAAGTTAAAAGCGTATTTTTTAAATTATTATAAGATTTTATTGTAGATGTTAGGTCAATTTCACCAAAATTTATATTTTTTTTCAACTTTATATTTTTCAACTTTAAATTTGTTTTTGTTTGGATAAAAGTTTGTTTCCAAACAAGTTAAAAGAGTGAGACACATAGGTTGTATTTGATATGATTTTTGAATAGTTCACTTAGCACTCATTACATCTGGTGATGGTCACAGGGGTGAAGAAGTGGGATTGAAACTAGTGAAATGTGTAGAAAGAATCACATAGCATCAATGATCACTTCAGAGTGTTGCACCCATTAACAGGACTTACCACGAGTTCACCCATCCCACATTGAGGTCACCATGTCAACCATCACAGATCTCCTCTGGCTCGTGAAGTTTTTCCCCACAATCAAGCCCACTTAACTTGCTACCCCATTTGCAAAAACTTATCAAGTATTGTGCGTCATAAACCATTCAAATATAAATCAGTTGACTCTTTTTGAATTTAAGTATGGGGTTTCTCAGGCATCTAGCCTGAGTGAATGCAACAACAAAATAAATCTAGATGAAGTGATTTTCTTTGAATACTATCATGCCTCAACCTGCATTCTAAAATAGCAGCTAACCTTAACTATCCCATTGCTAATTTAATAACCAAGTTCTATTAAATTTTCTTACCATGTAAAAAAATCAAAACTATGCCTTTATTTCATTGTTCAGATCCTTCTCTACTTCATAGCTCTCATAAACTCAAAAGCTAAAGGATTGGGAAATGTGTAAGTCAGGAATTTGCCCTGTGGAAATGAGAGAAGACCAACAGGAAGGTGCTAAAACCCGCCGGAAAGCCACAACCCAGAAAGCCAGGTACTTCACAGACCCGTAGGTAAAAGAAGAGTGTTTTTCTGGCTCTCATGAACCCGAGACGCTAACGGATTGAGAAATGTGTAAGTCAGTAATTTAGAGTGTGGAAATGAGAGAAGACCAACCGGAAGGTGCTAAAACCCACAGGAAAGCTAGGTACTTCACAGACAGGTAGGCAAAGGGATAGTGTTTTTCTTTTTAAATTGTGAAAAAATTGCATTTATATTTAGAATATGATGTCACCTTATTTACCCGTGTGGGTTTTAAAATAAGTTAAAGATTAAAATAAATAAATTGGCTATGCTAGACAGACTTCCCCGATTACTGCTTTTTCATGTTGCATGATTATTTTTCATAGATATTATTTTGTTTTAGTGATTTTGAAAATGTAAAATAAAGGTTAATACAAAGTTTTATATTTAAATCTCGGTGTAAAATAAACCTGAATATAATGTAAAATAAATATGAACAAAAAATTACATGGTGAAATAACATCCACTTAAGAGCATATGCTACACCTAGCTACTTCTGAAGAATTCCGAGTTTCCTTCTAAGCCCCAAACCAAATCATGAGCTTTTCTTTAAAAAGATAGCGAATGGATAATAAGTTTTTATTAGTATCAAATTTTAAAAAAACCACAGGGAATGGATAACACGGATAACACCTTTCTATTAGTATCATATTGAATGAGTTTCATTAGTCTCCCAAATTTGTTTGTCACGTTAACTGTTGAAAATCGTAATTCCAAC
Organism: Pinus taeda; assembly: GCA_000404065.3. Classification (NCBI taxonomy): domain Eukaryota; kingdom Viridiplantae; phylum Streptophyta; class Pinopsida; order Pinales; family Pinaceae; genus Pinus; species Pinus taeda. The sequence continues at coordinate 20,860 of APFE030450120.1, read as the reverse complement.
TGTGCATCAGGTGGTCATTGGTCACTGCTTCAGCGAGTGACCTCACCGATTCAGCCCAGCGACTTCAGCGATTCATCGATGAGCAGTCACCGACACACGCTCCACCGATAAGCGATCGCGGATATCTCATCGGCGAAATGGCAGTGAGGGAGTTATAAAGTTTTGTTATTTGCGATGAGCGATCGCCGATATCGCTATCGTCATATCGCTATCGGCGGAAACCAAATGGGCAGCCTTTACCATGTGATAAGTTGCAACACTATATCCCGGACCCGATGGGTATTCAACATTTTGTTTAAAGTTATTTCAGTTCCGGCAGTGGCTTGTTTTATGTTTTGTATGTTTTTTTTGTTTTTATGCATATATTAAAATATGTTATATCGGAGGTATCGGCAGAGATTGTGATCGGGAGTTCGCAATCGGGGAAACCATGGGTGCACACTTTTGGATATGTGTGTGCCATGCGATGAAATCCGGACCCGATGGATTTCCAAAACCATATTGTATAATGGTTGAAGCAAAAGCTAACAAATAAATTTGACGTGAAGAAAAAGTTTTCTTACCTCCATTTATCTCAGTAAAACAGTAAATGCAATTTACCGTGGATGGTAAGTTTTTTGGTGAAGTTTTTAATTTTGTTCCAGCGGGAGTATGGGCAAGCCAGTAAGACCATTTAATTTTTACTGTCTTTCTTTTACGGAAGTATGGCGATGTAAGTAACTTCCTCTGGAGTCATATACATATGTAATTTTCTTTGGTAAATGTAATGAATTGAAAAAGAAGGCACAGTAGTGTGTTCTCGATAGGCAATTGGAGTCACTCAGCACCTTGAGTAAAAAAAAAAAAATTTATGTGTAATTTTTCACAGAAGTGAAATGCAAGTTGTGAATCCCTCTCCGAGAGAGGAAGTTTATAATCTGTAACTGCATTTTTTTAATAGAAATCCTTGGTGTGCAAACTCTGTCCTCTGGTGCTCAGAAGTTTTTATGTTTCTGCTGTGTTAAAGATCCTGTGAGAAAACAGAGCATTGTCTCTGTGTGCAAATTTTTATTGTTTTTGGGATTTTACCAGAAAAATCCCCAACAGTGGTATCAGAGCAAGTTTAAGCTCTTTGAAGACATTCAAAGAAGCTGTAGGAAGGATTTTTGTTGCAGTAACTTCTCGAGCAAAGTGAAGACTCACCAAAAGAATCCAGGTATCTCTAGACCAGTTTTTGTGTTACTGCTGAAAGAACAGTCAGTATTTTAAATACAGAGTCAAGGATTTAGGAGCATAGCAGAGAATGCAAGGAATGGCTAACACAAGCACTAGTATGGGTTTGTTTAACCCTCAATTCCCATAGTTCAATGGGACAAAACTATGACTATTGGGCAATAACCATGAAAGCCCTGTTTGTCTGTCAAGATTTATGGGAACTTGTTGAAGATGGTTTTGATGAACCAGCAAATGAGAATGAGTTTAACAGATTAACTCAGGCAGAGAAAGACCTATTGAAGAGAAATAGGAAGAAGGATTCAAAAGCCCTTGTATTTTTGTATCAAGCATTAGACAAGAGTGTGTTTCCAAGGATAGCAAGAGCTAAGACATCCA
>APFE030450116.1:0-10724 GCA_000404065.3 Pinus taeda | reverse complement strand
GAAACACAGAGCAATGATCACGACAAAACATGGGAAAACTGGATACCATAATCACAGACTACGCGATACTATTTGATTAGGCCATGGACTTATGGATGACCTTGCAGAAGGACCCAAACTTGCAGAAGCTCAGCACAGACATTTGGGAGACACAATGCAAGTATGATGAAGTATGAGCGACTGCGTGCAGTTTGGTGCCAGTCCAATGCCTTGCGTGATTGCAGGTAGACAAGTAGTTGGAGTCAAAGATGGAAGAACTACAAAGAAAAGAGGGCCTTCTCAAGGCTAGACCACAACCATGGATAGAGGAATTTTGTTAGCTTACTCTATCACTTCAGGAAAAGTTAAGGAAAATATAGTAGACACAACAAATGATGCACTTAAAAGTAGAAGGCCCCATGACAGAAAAATTGTTAGAGGAAGTGCACCAAGACGTGATGCAGAGCGTCGTTGATATTACAACATTACAGGTCGATTTAGGCAGCCTTCACAGCAAGATCGAGGTGCCAACCGAGTGACTCGAGGGCGAGTCGCCATGTTTTTGTTGGGGGCCTATTGGGAAAGGGTCCCCAGGGTCGGTTTTGGGGTTAGTTTAACCAAATTTTGTAAAAGTTTTGTAAAGGATGTAAAGACTTCGCGAAATGTGGATGCAGAGCGCACAACTAGATAGGAGTCAAAGGGAATTTAGCCCCTTGATTGGGCAAGTGATAGGTCAGTTTTGGAGACTCACGCATGGTCCGTAGACTGTGGTATTGTATTGAAAAAAAATATATATATTTGAGTCATAGCGAGTCTAAGAGGTAGTAGAAAAGTAAGTAAGTCAGGATAGAGATTTTTCCGGACAAGTGCTAAGGGAGGAAGGCTTTGCTTCTTGTACTTATGCGAAAGGGGAAGGCTCCTACAATTGAGTGGATAGGAGGCCTTGGTAAGTCCGCAGCTGAGTGTGTAGGGTAGAAGAAGTCTGTAAACTAAATGTTGAGCTTAATAAAGACTATTTTTGGGACAATTATCTGGCTTATGAGTATTATTTTTATTTTGGTTCATGTTATGTTTTGTCGTTCAATGATATGTTTTCTATGGAATAATGCGTAAATGTTGTGCGAACCTATTGAATCTATAATATTTATGGATGAACTAAGTAATTATCTGTTTTCGCGAAGATAAGGGTTAATTATATTAGGATTTCAGATGAGTTGGATAGATTTGCGTGAAGGCATATCTAGGGTTATTATTTCGTTTGTGAAACTGGATAGAAAACCTCTTTAGGGTCTATAAAGTTTGAATGTAGACCTTCTCGAAGGTTTAGAATCCATTTTTAGAGTTGCAGGAGAGGGCCCTAGAAGGATACAGATCTGTGCGAAGGTATATTTGAGTGGCAAATGCTTAAGATCACTTATCACATGGTCTCTGGATGTAGAAACCTGGTTCTAGCATCTCCCAACATTGCTTCGAGTGAGACTGTAGCCTGCGCTATACAATTTGTTTCTGAAAGGGCTATCAATTAGGGTTTTGTTGGTTGGTGTGAAAAACTCTAAAACAAGGTCAGGCCCCCTTAAGCCAACACTAACCCTAGGAGATTAAGCACCAAAACTATGGACCACATTTGGGTAAATTGGTACATCGATTTCCTAGGTCATAACTTTGTCATACAATCTTTGTTTGGCTATAATAATCCCTCGTTTCAAATATCTCAAAGAGGATGCCCAAAGCAAACCAAATATCCTATTTGGGATTTTTTGGTCTCTTCATTTTTCCTTAAAAACATTGTTTAGGGCCTCAAAATGGCTCTAGAAGTTTAGGAACCGAAAAAATGCCCAAAACAGTAAATTGTGTTGCAATTAAGGAAAATGAAAATTGAAGGAGACAGTGTTGGGGTCCAAGTGGAATAGGTGGTTTGCCACCAATATCGACCTGGATCAATTCATGTCTTATGTTTTAGCATATCACATAAGCTGTTGAATCTACAAGTAAAAATCTACATGCTAACAGAGGTGAAAACATTATAGAAGAGGATAATTCAAGTTTGTTGTGTGGGTGAAATTGAATTTGTAGGTTCATACTTCAGAGTCAACAATATGGAATTCTACGGTTTGATACTTGAGTATGCCCTGGAGGGCAGCTTGAATTACATAGATTGGAAGGACATGATGGATGTGGTACCGAAAGACAACAGGCTAAAGGAATTCATAGATGATGATATTCTAAAACCTCCAGCATCTGATGCTAAAGATCTGGTTGAATGGAAAAAGTGTGTGGGAAAAGTGAGAAGGATTATTGTAGGAGTTTGAGATGATATTTTCTTGAATCTCCATGGTAAGGAAACTCCATTTGCAATGTGGAAGGCATTGACTGACCTATTTCAAAATAGAAATGACCACAGGAAGATGACACTGAAGGAAAAACTTAGAAAGATCAAGATGGAGAAAGGTGATTTTATTCTGAAGTACTTTACCAAGTTCACCGAATGTTGATATGAGCTTGGAAGCATTAGGATTACTATTTCCAAAGATGATATGGTGAGTCTAGCACTTGTAGGACTTCCCAAGAGTTGGCACAGTTACTAGAACTTAGTTAATGGGAGGGAGAAACTACTAGAGTGGGAATGATTGTGGTCCAGCTTGGTACAAGAAGAGATTCGGTGGAACGCCAAAGATGGATCATCATCAAAGCATGATGATGAGGATTATTGTGCCTTAGCAGGTAAGGAAAAGAAAGGGAAGGGAAGGTCATCCTATTCCAAGTCTGGTTCTTGTCAGGGTGAATAGAAGAAGGACATGACGAAAATCAAGTGTTTTCACTATCACGAGGTGGGACATTTTTCCACAAATTGTTTGCATAAGAAGGCCGGTAAGAAGACCTCGAGAGGAGCGGTAGGTGAGGCTCTTGATTCAGAGTTCGAACTAGATTTTACCCTCATTGTTTGTATGGTGTCATCGATGATGGGTAGTGTGTGGTACCTAGACAGTGGAGCTTCTTTCCAAATGACCGGTAACAAATATCTCTTTAGTAACTTGGAGGAGAAGGATCTCCATATGCATATCGAGATGGGTGGTGATGGGAGGTATAACACAACTGGCATTGGTACAATTACCTTTTAGAGGGAGTCTAGTTCTGCCCTCACTTCGGGAGATGTTATGTATGTTCCTAGTTTGAAGAAGAACTTGGTTTATGTTTCCATGTTGGAGGATAAAGGCTATGATGTGATATTTAGTAAGGGAAAGGCGTTCCTTCGTCACATAGCCACAGGATAGTTGAAGAGGATAAGGGTTCAAGTGAAGAACCTCTACAATTTGGAGGTATAATATTGTGTTTCCTCGAGCACTAAAGCAGAGAAGGTGCAAAGCCAAGATATCAGTGAGTTGTGGCATGGGAGGTTGGTTCACTTGCACCATGGCACTTTGAATATCGTACAACAAATTTCTACTGGTCTTCCCAAAGGTACACTAGAGAAGGTAGACACATGCAAAGGGTGTACATTGGGAAAGCACACCAAAACTTCCTTTCATGACAAAGACAATCGAGCACAAGTGATCCTCAATCGAGTTCACTTAGATGTGTGTGGACCATTCTCGATAGCATCCACGACCAAGCACAATTATTATGTGATATTTCATGATGGTTTTTCTTGTAAGAGTTGGATCTTCTTCATGTAGAAGAAAGATCAGACTTTTTCTAAATTTTGTGAATTTAACGAACTTGTTGAGAAAGATACTGGTAGGAAAGTTAATGTTCTCAGGAGTGATAATGATGGAGAGTATGTGTCAAATGAGTTCAAAAACTTCTATACATCAGCGGGGATTTGATGAGTGTTGATAGCATCTCATAACCCACAACTTAATGGGGTGATTGAAAGGAAGAAAATTTTTATTATTCGAGTGGCATGGGCGATGTTACATGATCAGGGCCTACCATTACACTTATGGGTTGAATCATGCAACACACCTGTTTATTTACAAAACATAAGCCCTCATCAAATTCTTAGGACTCAGAATGTTGGAAGAGGATTTTTCAAGGAAGAAAATAGATGTGGCACACTTCAGAATCTTTGGTTCATCCATTTACTTCCATGTTATGGAAGATGCATGGAAAAAGCTAGAGCCAACAACAAAGTTGGGCATATTTGTGGGGTACACTGATACACCTCACAACTATCAGGTGTACATTCCAACTAATAGGATGAGAGAGGTTTGTAAAGATGTAAAATTTGATTCAGATAAGGCGATGAGATGTTCCCTTGAGAGGGAGCTTTATCTACATGCGGTTGAGGAGATTTTAGCTCCTAAGGAGGAAGCTTAGGATGATGTGGAGTAAACACATGTAGAGGAGCAGGGAGTGGAGACACTCACTCCTGTAGAGTCTTCCATAGATGGGATAAAGCAAAAAAGTGAGGTTGATAGGTTATTGCATGATCCTAGAGAGAATGTGGGAGCACCCACATCATAGCGCAGGCAGAGGAAGTCACTGGAGAAGTACAATGGCTACATGGCTCTGATGAGCGAATGTGTAGATATTGAGCCATCCTATTTTAATGAAGTAGTGCAAAAACTAGTTTGGATTGATCCGATGGTTGAGGAGTATGAATCCATTGTTAGGAACATTGTTTGGAATGTGGTCCCAAGACTGGCAGACAAGTCAGTGGTGAGTTCCATATGGATTTACAAGGTAAAGCAAGCAGCATATGGTAGTGTGTAGAAACATAAGGCCATGTTTGTGGCTAGAGGGTTTTCTCAGGTGGAGGGGATTGATTACAATGAGACTTTTTCTCTTGTTGCAAAGTACTCATCAATTAGGTCCATTCTAACACTAGCAGTGCAGATGGGATGGAAGATACATCAAATGGATGTAAAGACAAAATTCCTCAATAGCATGATTGAGGAAGAGGTGTATATTGAATATCCTTAAGGATTTGAGACCTTCAATAGAGAGTCACATGTGTGTCAACTCAAGTGAGCATTGTATGCACTGAAAAAATCACCTCATGCTTGGTAAACCAGGATCGATAACTATTTCACCGAATTGGGCTTCACCAAAAATGAAGTAGATGAGAACATTTACCATATTATGGTTGAAGGTTAATTGTTGATTATTGTTTTATCTGTCGACGATTTGATTCTGACAGGTGATGAAAAGCTGATCAAGTCTTGTAAAGAATATCTTGCAAGAGAGTTCAAAATGAAGGACTTGGGGCTCATGCACTAATTTTTGGGGATGGAAGTATGGAAATGTGATGAGGAACTATTTGTGTCTTAGGGAAAGTATGCCAACACGATACTCAAGAAGTTCCACATGGAGAGTAGTAAACCCATGGAGACTCCTCTAACTGGTAACTAGAGGAAAGAGGATGCTACTTTGGGTGAGTTAGTAGAGGATACTATTTGGGGTAGACGACACAATCATTACAGGTTACAACAGAGGAATTGGTCAGAGGGAGTAAAATGGTATATAGCAGGTTCTATGACATGTTTATGACTTGTTTATCACATACAATTACATATTGATTACTACAAGTGTGTCATAGGTTAATGACATGTTAATGTTAGGTTTTCACAAATTTTGTGCTAGTGGATGACAATGACATAATAGGTTATAATATGTTAACAAATCATTTGACAAGATTGTATACATGTTGTAGCATATCTACAATAGATATTCTAACTAGATTTGTATCTAGGATATGATAAATCATTATAGGTGCGATGCCAAGAGAGACAAGCTACTCTTTATGAAAAAATATGTATGGAAATGATCAAACTAGCAGGTATGTGACAAGTTAACGACTGATGACAGACTTGGTACAACTTTGGCAATAGAATTAAATAAAGTTTGACCTTTGGTTAATCACCGCACTAAAGAATATAGGAAATTTAGTAGGTATTTGGAGAGACAAATTCTGGAACTTGAGCATAAACACTAAGAAGTAGAGGAAAGAGAAGCTCAAAATGATTTTGAAAATATAGAAGATGAGCAGATGAAGGTTTATGAAAGGAAGAGGGATTTCTAGGAGCTAATGGAATACAAAACCATAATGACTAGAAAAAGTTCAAGCTTACTAAATTGCACGAGGAAGAAAACATGGATTTGTCCATTCAAGTGCACCAACAAAATGAAAATAATGAAAGATACATAGAGAAAGGAAAACTAGATATATAATGTTTTAAGACATATATTGAGACACTAAGAGAAGTGATAGATGAAAATAGTCTAGAAAACATGATATAAGTTTTAAAGAGTGAGCTACAAGATAAGAATGGTGAAATGGAAATCCTATAGGATATGAACCAACAAGAGTGAGGGAATTTGGAAATGAAACAACTAGCATCAAAGAATAGATAGTTGTTTGCATAAAGTTATCTTTAGGACCCATGATTGTGATTAGGGCATCTGAAAGCTATCTTTGACTTTGGCTTTTCACATTATATGAAATTTCTTTCTTCATAATTCATATTTAGTTATGATTGTATATTTTATTGCTACTACTCTGGATGAAAAGAGAAAAATATTTCCATATATATGTCTGTATATGTGTTTATATATGTGAGAACTGACTGTAGATGTCATTATTGATATGGGTTTGATGTCTTATATCTGTAACAAGGTTGAGAATGTGGAGATGGTATGCTCATCAACATGGGGCAAGGATCTTCAGATCTTGCCAATGTGCAAATGGAACTAGGAAGTAGAAGATGCTCTAGGATGAAGCAATACATGAAGACATGGAATTTCCATAATAGATCTAGCTTGTGGGAATAAGAGGTATTGAGGACATTGCATAAAATAAGGGAGGATTGATGTAATACCCCCACCCATTTATAATGTGGACATATGTACTTGTTATCAAGATGGTGAGTTGGATGTATATTGCGGGCTTGTGTGCCTATATGTTTATAATATGTGGCCTGAATACCCATAAATATATGTTATATATTATGGGGCCAACATGACCGATCATATGTGTGAGTGTTGGTTAAGTGGCCAGAGGTCCCAAATTTTAAATATGATATAATTTATAAATATTTCAATAATAATAAAAATACTAGCTACAAAGCCACTCCATGGTAAGAGTATGAGGGGTGGTGCAACTCCATGGTGATGGGAAACAAAGTGTTGATGATAGATTCCATTAACAAAGGTCCCTGGGGCCCATGTGGCTTCAATATCACCACATGGAAAAAAAAGCCATTCATTGAGAATAAATATATATATTTGTGTGTGTGTGTACTTTCCATGAACATTATTATTCAATATCATTTTGATAATGATCATCACTCTAAGGAGGATCATGGTTTTGGACTTTAGTCCAAAGAAACTAGTTGGTAAGCCTTGAGGTTGGGTTCTAGACCAGCTGAGAGTTCTACCGGTTTGATGGCCTGGAGGGTGCCTGGAGCCCTAGAGTGGCATGGTTGTGGATTGGCACCTTAGCAGTTAACCTAGAGGATGTCCTAATACATGGAAAACATGTCTATTGTGTTGGCACGTTGGTCATGGATATATGGTTATTCTTTATTATTCTTGTGTGTGGAGTTGCATCCTTGGCTCAGGGGTGACTCGTGGTTGAAATTGATGGACCATGTAGCCTATGGGAGGGTGGAATTTGGAGATCCTATATCCAATCAATAATTATGCATAAAAGTATCCATGTGATTTACTTTTCTAAATTATGAATGTTATGAAGAAACCCTAATTTTGGGGGTTCTGTGTTTAAAATTTTGTAATTAATTGGTAATTTGTTTACATACCAAGTTTGATATTTACGTGCAGTTTCATTGTACACCCTAGTTTGGGATTTTGAGCACTTGTGTGCATTTATTGATTTTCATATGTATTTATATATGCTTATGTGCTTCTTCTGATAAAACTATAAGTTTAGTTAATGCCCTAGGTTTATTAATACTTTCATAGGTATTCATAATTGCCATTATTTTATTATGTGGGAATTATTTTATTATGCATAATTTTATTATAATGAATTTAAACCCTAAGTTTGTGTAAAAGAGTGGGTGAAATGGTGTGTGAATTGTTTACAAATTATGCACTCTTCTAATAAATACAAATTTTGGGTTTCAAGTTGAAAAACTAGGTGATAATTATAGTGGGAATTAATTGAATTATTAGTGGAGTCTAGTATTAATTTTGGGTTTAATATATAATAATTATGTATTACGGTTTCTAACTTAGGGTGAGATTCATACAAAATTTCTAGTGGATAAATGTGGTGATCCAAGGTTCAATTATAGAAAATTATAAATCATAAACTACAAGGTTCTACAAAATCATTGGTGAATTGATGAAACTTGTATTATGGATTGTGTAATATCACCTAGCTAGAGGTCAACGACATTACAAAAATATAGTAGCTAAGTAATTTTTTTGGTTGTGTTGGTTTCTTAGCAAGTCAACGATGAAGGTTAGTAATATTCATCTCATGTTCCTAGTTTTGGATGTGAATTGGGTATTGGTTAATTAATTATTAAACCATATGAAACAAAGTTTTGGATACTATCCTTATCTACAAACTATATATAAGTAGGAAAATTCTCTTGCTAATGTGGATCCTTTAGTTGCTAGTAAGGATTCCTTCTCTTGTATAGGAAGGAGGTGCATAGGTGCAGGAATGGGTTTATTGTTAGTAGCTCCAGAGGTCATAATTACAGGGAGATGATGGGGATCTCTTAGGAGGTTCAGATTGTTCCTAAGATATTGTCTTAGGTCCTAGAAATAAGTTTCCAATTGGGAGATGAGTTGGTCTCATGTCAAACATTGTAGGTCATGTCACATGAACACTTGGAAAGACTAGTAGGAATGTACATGCCAAATTGGATAAAGGGAAGGAAAAAAATTTCAAGATAATGTTGGGTCATACCATATGTTTGTGTCAAGTTAGATATGTTTACTAATATACGACGCGTTGTTGAAGGAAATCTTGGGCAGAAGGTATGACTCCATTCCCTAAACAATCTCCTATTTTTTCTTTTAAAAATATAAGTCTCCAAACAATGAAATATATATACAATAACACACTAAACCTACTGATAATGACATTAATTGGAAGATAAACTTATCCCTTAGTTGGGATGCACTCTCCTTAAAATATGACATTAATAATTCGTCATGAAAGTGGGGTTCAGAGGATCTAGTAAAAATGCACAAGGGAAAAGAAGAAGATCCAAACCCAACTAGGATGAAGAACGAGATGATTTTAACTAAATAATGGGAGTAATTCAACCAACAAGAAGGGGCAATTATGAGGGTAAGTAATCACTACTAGGTTGAGGTTGATAATGAAGACTATAAATGTAGGTGGTTTAGTTGCTTAATTATTAAAGTTGAGATCCAATCTTTGCACAAATATGATAAAGTTTTGGGAAGATTGGAGACACCGAAATAATTGTTTTTGAACCTAAACAAAATTTAAAAGAGGTTGATTATAAGAAAAATAAATTACAAGGTGTAAAAGGCATGACAAAGATCCCTTTAGAAAATATTGGAGTTACCAACTCCTTATTTATGGATCAAAGTTAGGAATTCATTATCCTTAGTAGATTCAGGAGTTTCCCATTTGAAAATGGCCTTTTGATCCACCTAGCCACAAGATATGGGCATTTATCTACTTATATGACCTACATATAATGTCTTTGAGAGAAACATAGAGAGGATAAGATAAATTTTAATATTGTCAACATTCATGTGTACCAAGAATCTCAAGAAGTCATCTCTAACTAACATAAGTAGAATAAATAAATAACAAACACAGGGGTTGATCTATGGGAAGGAGATAATTACTATACAATAAATTTACGATGGAGTAAACAAGACCAAAGAATGACCCAAGTAGGTAACAAAGGCAACCTTGTTCAAGTACTAGACATCAATTGAGGTAAACACATTAATATGTCTAGAATTAGGAAGAGGGATAAACAGTAAGAAAATACCAATTCTAATAATCGTTCTTGAGATTATGGGAAGCCTCATGATCATATTCACAATTTGTTTTCGATGTTGTGAAATCCATGGAATACATAAGGAAAATTTTAAGGATGGAAAAGTATCTTGAAGTTTAAAAACATTGGTGAATCTCATTAGTCCCTAATATGCAAACTATAAAAAAATTATTGATATATTTATAAAATTCTTAAAATCTATAATGATTATATATAGTCTCTATATAATGTTGTCAATTTTTAAGGTAAAATAATTTTATATTGTAAATTTTGGGCGAACAATTTTTATAAAAAGTGGAAATAGGTGAATCGTTTTTGTGGAAAAATAATGGGAAATTAGCCCACTTGCAAATATTAGCCCCTAAAATTTTCTATAAAAATACATAATTAGATGAATGAAATTTGAGTCTCTACATATTGGTTTCACATATACATGTTAGTTATTTGATTCATGCTAAGAATATATATATATATATATCTATATATATATTTTAATATATATATATATATATATATATTATATATATATAAGTAATAACAATTATGGAAATAACATTGTTATAAATTCAATTATTAACATTTATTATGAAGGCATTCCTTCTTCGAAGGAACTTATGAAAAAAAAATATTTTTGTATAATTTTCTATGTTCCATATTTGCTTCAGTGCCTTACACGTTATTTCTATCAACATTTCATATTAGTTATTAAATATTTTCAAATAATATAGTGTGCATCAAGACTCTATATTTCTATGCACAACCTTACATTTTAAAGGGCATCACATA
>APFE030450092.1:2464-54079 GCA_000404065.3 Pinus taeda | reverse complement strand
GGATTCACTTAAATAAAACTATTCTTGAAAATGGGCGAATGGAAGGTTGTAACTCCTAATTTCAAGGGCTAAAGTTACCTTTTTTACCCTCTCCCTTAAAATAAGGTGGGCTATTTGAGGTGATTTGTAAAAATGTACTATGATACAAAATATTCGCCCACTAAAAATTTAAAACCCCTTAATTTCGCCAAAGGACAAACATTCGCCCCTAAAATTTTCCATGATGTACACAAGTGTCTTTAGGTAAGAGGAAAGAAATGGAAAAATAGATCAATGTTGGCGTGGCAAGGGTGCTTGCATCATCTATAAGAAGCAAGAATGATGATCCTCTTCCATTCTTGAGAAAAAGTAGGAACAAATTTCAATTTGAGAGTTTTGGTGGGGTTGTGAGTCAAGTAGCAAAAAGAAAGGCAGTGGCACTTGGCCCAATGGACTATTTTTCAGAAAGAGAGATGGAAAGAGCTTGATCTCACCATTGCATTATTTTTCTATCAGAACTTCATATCCTTTAATGTTGCACACTCACCTTTATTTCCTGATATGTGCCTAGCTCTATCTCAAGGGGCTCCATCAGGTTATGTGCCTCCTAGGTCAGAGAAGCTTAGAACTACATTATTGACTAAGGAAAAGAAAGAGGTGGAAAAAATGCTTGAGCCTATTAAATTAGCATGGCCAACATCTGAGGTTAATATTGTTTCTGATATATGGACAGATCCAATAAGCCACACACTTATCAATTTCATGGTGTCTTCCTTGAATGGATCAGTTTTCTTGAAATCAATGGATGCACTTGGACAATACAAGGATGTACAATATATTGGTGAGTTTTTCATTAAAGTTATTGAAGATGTAGGTGTTGATTCTTGTGTGAAAATCATTACAGACAGTGCACTTGTTTCCAAGGTTGTTGGCATGATTGTGGAAGCTAAATATCCACAAGTATTTTGGATACCTTGCATTGTCCATGTTAGCACTCAAAAATTTTTCTTGGTTGTAGAGAACTCCCTAAGGTAACCTTTTCAAACCAATCTTTTAAATTGAAGGTTATCCCCTTTAATCTAGAAAGGGCTCTCTCTAACAACCTAATCACTAAGCTTAGAAAGTGGTCATGTCTTCAAATAATGGCTAGATCTTCAGTAGGAGTTTTGGATTTTAAGTGTGGTGGTTGGGATGAAGCAAGTAATCTATTGGGAAATGGAGTCAACAAATAAAGTTTTTAAATACAATTACCAAGATATTGATTGTATGAATCAAGAGGGACAAAGGTAAGATAGATGGTAAACTGTAGACATGTCAAACATCATCTGAATGGTAGTAGAAGGATAAAACAATCCACTATAGCAAGGCATGTAACATGAATCCTGCAAGTTTTAGGAGAAAGAGTTAAGATGTCACATAATCTCATTTAAACATCAGAAGATAGCAGATAAATGATATCACATAGAAAGGAAACTCATTGAGCATACCATCACATAAATCTTTGTATCATGAACATAATATCCTAGTCTTCTTGGCACTTGAAAAAATGAATAATTTAATCACACACATAGTAAACAAATACTTTGTTTCAAATTTGAACCCTTCTTCCTTCTTTTTCATTCATTATATAGGAAAAATACATAAATTTGAGATCCACAATTTTTGGGAAAGTATTAATTACAATAACCATCAATATCCAAAAGAAATGGACTTGAAAAACCTCTTCACCCTTATTTAGTATGATCCTCAAATCGAATTTGATGAGGTGGCCTTTAGTAGTTGACTTGACATTTCTATAGGAAATAGAATTTCGAAAAATCTGGCAAATTTTTGAAAAATAGGCTTCAAAGAGGCATTTGTATCTCCCAAACTGTGCTATATTTATAACAAATGAAAGTTTTTTTTTTTTTTTTTTTTTTAAAATAAGCTCATTCCCCACAAAAACCTCTCTCTGATTTGGAATATTCATTTTCATATTCTCGAACACTACGCCCAAAGTAGATGACTAAAACAAGAAATGATTAAATATTTAAATCCTGAAAAAGAGGTTGTGAATATTCCTTCATATCGTTCAAACCATGCTATCTAGGTAAAAACCAGGAGATTTATTTTTAAATTGGTATGTCACCAATAAAAAGCATCTTTTGGTTTTTACAAATTCATCTTCATATGTTCAGAAACTGCAGTTGAAAATAGTGACTAAAAGAGGAAAATAACAGAATTACAAAATATGGAAAAATAGGCCTCAACAATTCCTCTATAATTTCCAACCCGTGATAGTTGGGTAAAATCTGAAAGAGGTTTGTGAAATCATCTTGTTACCAACAAAAATTGCTTTTTTTGTTTTTTGTTTTTTTAAATTCATTACCAACTGTTTAAAATATGTGTTTGAACATAGTGGCCAAAACAGGAAAACTGTTGGAAACTGCCATTTAAGGCAAACTGTCGTTTTAGGGTTTAATTTAAAATCCCTCTCTTAGGCTTGAAAACTCTTCCAAATGTCATATTAATTTTAAGTAAGGGTAAATCTTCTTGAAAATGGTTTGGACACTTGAAAATCAATTTGGAAACTGTTAAATTTTATGTCTGTTCTATGCTAGAGCAATTTATTTAAATTTTCACAGTTAGCAATCACATTAGCATTAACATAAACTGCAGATAGAACATAAATATAAATCGCAAAAGACAAGCCAAGACAAGAGGACACAGGATGTGGTGCTAGCCAGGGACAAACGCCAATGTGGGGAAACCCTTGATCAATTCTTCTTTTATGTTCTTCAAAGTTTAGCAGAGAAAGAGAGAGAGAGAGAGTATATTTACAATAGAAGTCAACACTTTGACTTTAGATATCGGTAGAGATTAGTTGAAGACATATTGCTTCAACTGATTCTCTAAGGTGACTTCTTCACCTATCATAGTGCTACATCTCGTCCATTTACTGCACATAATCATGTGACACCACGCTGTACTGTCACATGTGTTGAACCTTGATGACTGAGTTGCTCTCATCTTCATCTTGCTCATCATGCTGCATCTTCCATGGTCTTATTCATCATCAAGCTGCCCATGTTCATGATCTCATTCATCGTCATGCTTCCCATGCTCATATCATCATGCATCATTATACTGCCCATGCTCATATCATCATGTTGCTCATAATGCTGCCCATACATCATGCTGCTCATGGTCTCATACATCATGCTACTGCCCATGATCTCGTAATAATGCTCATGATCTCATTTATTATTATGTTGTTGTTATAACTTCTTGTTGCAGCCACATGCATATCAACCTTAGTTGCTTGCTATGGCTTGCAGCCTAGTAGAGCAGCTAGGCTATAGTTGCACACTCCTTCTAAATAGCTTCTCCCTCAGTCCTCTAATATAAAGACAACTGCTATCAAACATACATAACCCGTACTTGAGAACAACAGTGTTTAATATTGTTGCTGCTAGGATTCCTTTGCTTTGACTGAAGGCTATATTCATCCTTGACTGTAGCATATC
Source organism: Pinus taeda (assembly GCA_000404065.3). NCBI lineage: Eukaryota > Viridiplantae > Streptophyta > Pinopsida > Pinales > Pinaceae > Pinus > Pinus taeda. The sequence continues at coordinate 50,594 of APFE030450092.1, read as the reverse complement.
TTCACATTAGGACTGCGTCCTTTTGGAGCATTCATAGACATAGTATATGTGCATTAGGGCTATCCTCCTTCATGACTGAGTTAGACCCTTTTTTATCACTGTGTTAAGATCATCTCCTAGGGTTGTTGGTATAGCGTATTAGGGCCTCCATTAACTGCATTTAGGGTTGTTGGGAATAGCATATTACGGCCTCCATTGACTGCGTTTACTGTAGCTCACCTTTCTCCTTTGACTATGGCCTATTGTGGCGCATTTTCCATGCTAGACTGTGGTTGTGACTGCAGCTATTCCATATGACAATGGATTAGGGTAGCAGATTAGGGCACCACGTTATGTCTTCATGAACTGCGTGTAATCCATGTACAACATATAGCGTATAAGGTCTCCAAAAACTGCGTTGGATTAGGGTATCATTAAACTAGGCCAACATATTCTTTCTGTGTCTCTCCTTCTCCAAAAACCCAAGATGTGGAGAGGAGATCACATCAAGAATGTGTTCAAATGACTTCAAGTCCTTCCCAATTTATACTAAAACATAGATGATGAATAGGCATGTCTATTGGGCTTTTGAGCCTACTCAGGTTGCTGGTCGGCTTGATAATAATTCCATAATCAAAATAAATTCATATCTCCATAAAAACTTATCGGAATTGGATGATCTTTAGATCAATCATACACCTCTCGACGAGAGGGATCAAATAAAAATATCAGCTACCATAAATAAGCTGACCCACATGGAGTTTGGCCCTAGTTTCCAATTTTGACACTCCCTCTCTACTAGGGAGAACTCCATCCGCTGATCCATATGTCCGACTATACTGTCTTTGTCATTAGTGTCTTGCTCAGCTTTGCTAGCTCTGCTCAGCACTGTTGGCTCTGCTGGCTCTGCTCTGCTCAGCTCTGCTCTTCTCTATTCAGCTCTGCTCTACTTATCTCTGCTGAACCATGAAGAAGAAGAATTGATCGAGAATGTCTCATACCATTCTCCACTGACGCGAAGTCAGTCTCAGAGTGCATACCACTGGTCCTAGACCAGTCTTAACCAACCCAAAGTCAATGTCATAGGGGGTACCACTCCTACCATTGGTCCCAGACCAGTATCATTAGTCTCAGAGTGTGTACCACCGGTCCCAGACCAGTCTCAACCAACCCGAAGTCAGTTTCATAGTATGTACCACTCTCACTAGTCCTAGACCAGTCCTACACTGACCCGAAGTTAGTCTCAGAGTATGTACCACTGGTCCCAGACCAGTCTCAACTGACCCGAAGTCAGTGTCATAGTAGGTACAACTCCTACAACTAGTCCCAGATCAGTCCTGCACCGACCCGAAGTTAGTGTCAGAGTATGTACCGCTAGTCCTAGACCAGTCTCAACTGACTTGAAGTTAGTGTCATAGTAGGTACAACTCTCATTGGTCCCAGGCTAGTCCTACACTGACTTGAAGTCAGTCTCAGAGTATGTACCACTGGTCCCAGACCAGTCTCATCCGACTCGAAGTTAGCGTCATAGTATGTACCACTCTCACTGGTCCCAGAACAGTCCTACACTTACCCGAAGTCAGTCTTAGAGTATGTACTAATGGTCCCAGACTAGTCTCAACCGACCCGAAGTCAGCCTCATAGTAGGTACAACTCCTACAATTGGTCCCAGACCAGTCCTCCACTGACTCAAAGTCAGTCTCAGAGTATGTACCATTGGTCCCATACCAGTCTCAACTGACCTAAAGTCAGTGTCATAGTAGGTACAACTCTCATTGGTCCTAGACCAGTCCTACACTGACTCGAAGTTAGTCTTAGAGTATGTACCACTGGTCCTAGACCAGTCTCAACCAACCCGAAGTCAGCATCATAGTAGGTACAACTCCTACAACTGGTCCCAAACTAGTATCATTGATCCCAAATCAATGAAGGTCATCCTAGCATAGGGAGTACGATAGATACAACGATGCGTCCATTGGTATTGCTATGGTCCCTATCCTCATTTCCCTGCTCATTGATCAGATAAGAGGTACTTCCCATGAGTCCCAGACTGCGTGAGTAGGATGCCTAAATAGGAGAACTAATCAATCCTATCCTCACATGAGAACTTATTATCCTACTACAAAATTTACATGGAGAACACATCATCCAGGCCTCACAGGAGAGCTAATAATTCTGCTACATAATCGTCATGGAGAACACATCATCCAGACCTCACAAGAGAACTAATCATCCTGCTACATAGTCGTCATGGAGAACACATCATCCAGACCTCACAGGAGAACTAATCATCCTACTACATAGTGGTATCCAAATAGCTCACTGAAGAGCTTTCGTAACCAGATTGCCTCTCAGGTAGCCATGCTAGCAGCAATATACTTTGCCTCGGTGGTGCTCAAAGCCACTGACTTTTGCTTCCTGCTCAGCCAGGATATTAGAGTAGATCTCAAGGAGAACCAGCATTGAGAAGTGCTCTAGTGATCCTTCACACTGCCTGCCCACTTAGCATTTGAAATATTTCAGGTAGTGTATCTCAATCCATGAGAGATCATGCCCTGAAGATATCTCAGAAGATTCTAGGCACCAATCCAGTGAAGCTCAACCAAATATGAGTTCACCATGCTAACTGCAACACATATGTCTGGATGGAGGTTCTCCAAGAACATCAATGCGAATGACTTTATGAAACTCAGAGGCATTTCCCAAATCTGGTCTGACATCACTACCAAATAACTTCTTGAAAGTTAAGATCCTCAAGGTAGTCACAAGCTTGCAGTTTATCTTTCCACATTCAGAATCCAACTCCCTCTGTCTCCTACAAATGAGAGGGTCTACACTTATTAGACATAGGTGCCGGTATGAGAGGTCTATCATCCACAACCTATGAGTAAAGGTTTGGATCGACTTCACTCCTAGTGAATCTCAGTTTCATTAGGCAATAGTTGATCCTCTCACAGTATGCCCGGGGTGATTTGCTTCAAGCCATAGAGGGCTTTCTACCACCTGCATACATGAGATTCCTGATCATGAATCTCAAACTCCTCGGGTTGTTCCAAATCTGTGGACCTGTGGCATGAGGGGAATAGTCCCCTTATAAGATTTTCCTTCTGTACATCTTAGACATGTACCTTCAAGCTCTTTTCGAATTCAGGTGTTCCTATCACCATATGACTTATAGACCTCTGGTGCTATGTCAATGGACATGGTACCCCGTGGACTTCCTGCAACTTGATACAGCCCTGAACTCAAAAACATCTTTGAAAAATCTATTTTCAAACACGTACCTTTCCATCAATGAGTGCCACCCTGAAACATTAAACTTCCATTTCCGATATGGACACCAGGTTCTTCTTGCGAAAAAAGTGATTCTGGGGTTCCTTGCTTTCTTTGAAGAGTCGACCATTTCCTTGATGACTTGCATTACCAGTCATTCCTTTGATCATTGAAGATGTCTTGGAATGATTGTTATCTTCATCAAGAGATGTGTCTCTCCTATTTGAATGCTCCTTCACATAATGGCCGAACTTATTGCAACCGAGGCATCCACCTTTCCTTCCACCCTTAGATCTGAACTTCCCAATGAAGTGATCTTTAGATGGGCCATCAGAAACTTCCGTTATGCCATTATGATAATATGCTCTTCTTCGACTTCACCCTTTGTGAACTTAGAAGAGAGATGTGGAACCCATTGATCCTTGTCCCTATTGTCTTTGGTGATTTCTCTTTCACTCTTTCTTGGGAATTGTCTTCACCTCACCTCTGATACCATGTTAAATTTTATGTATGTTCTATGCTAGAGCAATTTATTTAAATTTTCACAGTTAGCAATCACATCAACATTAAGATAAATTGCAGATAGAACATAAATATAAATCGTAGGAGACAAGCCAAGACAAGAGGACACAAGATGTGGTGCTAGCCAGGGACAAACCCCAATGTGGAGAACCCTTGATCAATTCTTCTTTTATGTTCTTCAAAGTTTAGCATAGAGAGAGAGAGAGAGAGAGAGAGAGAGAGAGAGAGAGAGAGAGTACATTTACAATAGAAGTCAACACTTTGACTTTAGATATCGGTAGAGATCAGTTGAAGACATATTGCTTCAACTGATTCTCTAAGTTGACTTCTTCACCTATCATAGTGCTGCATCTCGTCCATTTGCTGCACATAACCGTGTGACACCATGATGTACTATCACATGTGTTGAACCTTGATGACTAAGCTGTTATCATCTTCATGCTGTATCTTCCATGGTCTTATTCATCATCAATCTGCCCATGCTCATGATCTCATTCATCATCATGATGCCCATGCTCATATCATCATGCATCATTATACTGCCCATGCTCATATCATCATGCTACTCATAATGCTTCCCATACATCATGCTGCTCATGATCTCATACATCATGTTGCTGCCCATACATCATGCTACTGCCCATAATCTCGTTTATCATTATGCTGCCCATGATCTCATTTATAATTATGCTGTTGTTATAAATTCTCATTGTAGCCACATGCATATCAGCTGCTTGCTATGGCTTGTAGCCTAGCAGAGCGGTTAGGCTATAGTTGCACACTCCTTCTAAACAACTTCTCCCTCAGTGCTCTAATATAAAGACAACTGTTATCAAACATACATAACCCATACTTGAGAACAACAATCTTTAATATTGTTGCTGCTAGGATTCCTTTGCTTTGATTGAAGGCTATATGCATCCTTAACTGCAACATATCTTCACATTAGGACTGCGTCCTTTTGGAGCATTCATAGACAAAGTATATGTGCATTAGGACTATCCTCCTTCATGACTGAGTTAGACCTTTTTCGATGACTGTGTTAAGATCATCTCCTAGGGTTGTTCGTAAAGCATATTAGGGCCTCCATTGACTGCGTTAGGGCTGTTAGGAACAGCGTATTAGGGCATCCATTGACTGTGTTTACTGTGGCTCACCTTCCTCCTTTGAATGCGGCTCATTTTCCATCCTAGATTGTGGTTGTGATTGCAGTTGTTCCATATGACAACAGACTAGGGTATCAGATTAGGGCATCACGTTATGTCTTCATGAATTGTGTGTAATCCATGTACAATGTATAGCGTATAAGGTCTCCAAAAACTGCGTTGGATTAGGGCATCATCAAACTAGGCTAGCATATTCTTTTTGTGTCTCTCCTTCTCCAAAAACCCAAGATGTGGAGAGGAGATCACATCAAGAATGTGTTCAAATGACTTCAAGTCCTTGCCAATTTATACTAAAACGTAGATGATGAATAGGCATGTCTATTGGGCTTCTGAGCCTACTCAAGTTGCTGGTCGGCTTGATAATAATTCCATAATCAAAATAAATTCATATCTCCATAAATACGTAATGGAATCGGATGATCTTTAGATCAATCCTACACCTCTCGATGAGAGGGATCCAATAAAAATATGAGTTTCCATAAATAAGTTGACCCACATGGAGTTTGGCCCTAGTTTCCAATTTTAACAGAAACTCATATTTTTAAACTTGTTATGTGCGCTACGAAATATTTTCATAGTGCCACCTGTACACTTTCGATAGGTTGATTTTGTTGCAAAAACTTAGGGAACACTTTGTTGGAAATACTGGGGGGGTGAATTAGTATTTCTTTTCAATTTTTATTTTTACTAGTTAAATCATGTATATTTAGAACACAAAAATGAACAATAGGAATAAATGATTTTATTCATATAATCCTTACAATGAATAGGATACAATATATATCAGGCTTCAATCTGTTGCCAAGCACCAACTTGGCCTTTTGTGAGGCTCCAACCTTTAAGGCACCAACCTTGGATTTAGGAGCACCAACTCCAAGGACACCAATCCTTCCAATCTTGAGGCACCAACCCCAAGGGTTCCAACCCTATCTTGTCAAAGGTATGTTTGGTGGTCATTCTCTACTCCCAAAATATTCTTCCTTGAATTCTGTCAATCTACAGCTTCACTGTAGTCTCCATGCTACATCATCAATGACAACCTGTCTTCATATGAAGGAGTCTTCACAACTCTTCACACTGTCCACACAGAGTCTACAATGTTACCTCATGATGATTTCAAATAGGCATCATGATCATCAATAATGTTTCCAAGATTTGTTGAAGCTTTCCAACAAGATATCTAGGCTAAGCCTCAATGTATGCATTAAAAAAATTCTTTGTTTTCAAGCCTTTGTTTTTACTGTCGCAATAACTGATTTAGAAGTGATTGTCACGGTATTTTACTTCCAAAGAACATACTTACAAATACTTCTACGTTGGTGTTGTCTACTGCTTCCTTCAACTGATGACTGATGAAATCTTACTTGACTGGTCTGAGGTCAAACATATCTTCGTCTTCTACTGGCTGTTCGGCTTCCTCCTATTCCGCTGGACCTTCTGTCTTTTTATTTTTCTGTTTTGTTGGACCTACGACATACTCTATTTCTTCCAATATTGTAATTGTGAACCCTTCCTTGTTCTTTGTTATAGATACCTGATACGACCTGACCTTTGGCTTCCTTTTTCACTCGCTTGATCTTCGGCTTCCTTTGCGCTCGCTCAACCTTTTGGCTTCCTTCTTCAATCGCTTGATCTTCGGCTTCCTCTACGCTCACTTGAGCTTCTTCACTCGCTTGATCTTTGGCTTCCTATGTCTCTTTGAGTTCACCAATACTCAAAAGACACGTTCATTTGGGAGAGAGGTTGACTTATGATATCTCATATTAGAATTATATCAGAGAGGCCCTTTCATCCACAGACTTGCTTGTTCACAAAAATTGCATCACATGAGAGGTTATACCCATATTAGAGATCCCACGAGCCACGTCATTCCTTTAATCACAATCACAAATTTTGGAGGTCTTTTACAAGTCATGCCCATAACATACTCTGTCCTCCGATATCAACATCATCGATCTTCACATATGAACATAGTTAAAACCATATAATGGGTGGTCCCACCAACCACATCATCACCTTAATCGCAAATCGCAGTTGTTTGGAGGTTTTCACATAACACAGTGATTTCACTACTGTTGACGAAGAGGATGCGATGTGATCTTAAGCAGTTGTTAATAAACCCGTCGAGTCCACAACCTTATCGCAATCGGCATTTAACCATCGTTACATTTCTTCAAGACTTGCGACATGTGATGGATGAGATATTTCTTTAGGAGGTATTATAATGGTGCAGTGGGTCTGCATACATATCACAATCGACCGATTTAACATGTCATCCTTTTTGAACTTTGTGATTCAAGGGATGCGATATTACCTTAAGGTTGTTACTATAAGGTTGTTACTATAACCTGTTCGGGTCCACATGTATTATCGCAATCGTAGTTTTAGTGTGACATTCCTTTAAGAATTGCAATGTGAAGGTTCCGATACACGCGGACGCGATACTACAATAGGGCAGTTAATAATGGAGAAATCAGGTCCGCACCTTATATCACAGTCGGGGGATTCAATGTGACAAGTCTTTCATACCTTGTAATGTGGTATTCCAATAAGCTTTCGGGTCCACAACTTTATCACAAACGACAGTTTGTGGGACTTCGACTAGCACATGGATTAAAAACCAACCTTAACCCCCGCAGTTGAATGTGATATAAGGGTTGATGACCGTGATCTAAGGGTTGACTATGAGATTGATGGTTAGGATTGAGTGTGGGAATTCACGAGTGTGGGACTTGCGTCATACTTTCCTACCCCCGCTCTTCCGATAGTTGTTGATCCTGTTGGCTCTTTCCTTGCTATGTGTTCCTCTTTGCTCCTTCTGATGAATTATTCCTATCGGTTCTTCTTGGGAATATATTACATGCGATACCCCTGATATGGCTCCTCTGATGTTAACTCTTCTGATACTTTGCAATACTCCTCTGATTTGTTAACTCCTCTAATATGTTGGCTCCTCCGATATTTCATGCGATATCTCTGATATGGCCCTTACTCTTGAGCATATGCGATATTTTAATAAGAACAATTTGTACTAGACTCTTACTCATGGCTTGGCTTTCCTAAGGCTTCTCCTCACTCTCCCACTCTTACACTTTGGCTTCATGATGGATTTCCAATAAATTGCTTTCGATGAACTTTTCCGATATGCTTCTCTTGCTCCAATAGGCTTTCCTTTGACTCTCGATAGATCTTCTTTAATAGCTCCTGTTACTTCACGGATCTACTGCTTCCGATGAATTCTTCTGATAGCTCTTCTTTGATTGCTCTTGTTCTTTACTTCCAATGGCTTCCCTGATGGCTTTGCTCCTTGGTTTCTTGCTCCTGTTTCTTCATGGATCTGCTCTACTTCTCCTTGGCTTCATATCATCATTTAGTATCTTAGAATATTGCCATATTGACATCAATGACAATCTAGATCAACAATCTCCCCCTTTGTCATTGATGGCAATATTCTTCTTCTCTCCCCCTTTGACATCAATGGCAAAGGAGTGCTCAAGGACTCCCCCTGTCGAACTGCTTCCCCTATCAAACTGCTTATGTTCTTTATGAATAATATATTTTTATGGGTATGTTACTCCCCATGTCGTCGTGCTCTTCTTTATACACAAGATAGAAGGATTGACGCCTTATCATCAACTAGCACATTATCCCTTCATATCTAAAAAAAACTACTTTATCATGGCTTCAACAATGCTTAAAGATGCTCCACTTCAATGCTTCCAAACAGATTGCAAATAGCCACACACCAAATGTTCAAGTCCAAGTGTTTATGATTCAATCCATATTTTGGTGTCTCCACAGTCAGAATTAAGAGGCCTTCATAGTCTGAATCAAGAGAAAATGCCACTGAAATTGTCATTTTCGCTATCTTTCTTCAAATCAGGATTCCTTTGTATCTCTGCGCTTCTCCTTAAGTTACTGAGCTATATTCGACTACAAACATTCTCCTTTCTATAGTCCTTTTAATGAGCCATCTTTTCCTTGTGTTCTTGTAAGAGTCTCTGCAAGTTATCTCCACTAGCAGATTTTGATATCCCATCTATGACTGTCTTTTAAATTGTTTTCACTGATTGGCATATTTTTGCAATGCTTCAGTTTTGTTAGATGCTTCCACCTGCTTTTGCTTCAAGCTTCATTCCCAGATGTATCTATTTGTTTGAAGGTTGCCTCTATTTGTGTCCATAATTTACTGTTCTCACATTAAATCCCTGAGTCGAGACATAAACTTCTGTAATAAAAACAACATAGTTATTTTCCCTATTTCTCTAGTATTAGATGACCTTCTCTGCTACTCCAATTTCTACTTAGTGATCAAGTGGAAGACATCTTCAACAACAGTCCAAAGAATAGTTAAGAGATTATAGTCTTCAATGTAGTGCTCCTAAGAAATGATCTTTATCAAAGGATGATTGTTAATATAGCTCATCAAGAATTTCGTAAGGACCCTTTCACGAATAGTTTCTGCAATAATGATCAAGAATCACAGGCTCCCCCTAAATGTATGCATCATCTCTTTTGGAAAAGTCTTCCCATCAAATGCTTAGATTGTCGAAGATCAAGCCAATAACATGTGTTGTTGGCTAGAGAGTTCAAGGGACTTTCGGATTGTATGTGATTCTTTCTCCATAATTGTGTAACTTTCTTATCTAGCATAGTTCTAGCTTGAGAAGGTGCCCAAATCAAGTTACAATTATGTGCCATATGACCAATGTTAGGACACTTGAAGCATTCTATGTTGTTCATGAATAAGAATTTATGACTTCTTCTTGTAAAATTGTTCCTCGGAGACTGTTGGGGACCATAATATCTATCTTTATGATATGCCCTACAATCTTTTTCCATGTGTCCAAAGTTTGTACAAGCATAACAATAACCAAGAAATAAACTTTGGTACCTAGGAGATGGAGATTTCCTTGATGTACTTCTGAAGTATTTCTGCCTTGAGATCCTTTGATGATAACCATTGCTTCTCGCCTCCTTGACATCATCTACATTTATTCTTGGAGCATGATTTCTTCCATTGTTTCCTTGACTTTTCTCCTTGCCTTTGCTAGAACTAGATGCATCAACATTTCTTTCTAGCTTCCTTACATCCCTTTTGTTTGAAGCATTATCATTTTTGTTTGAGGATTCACCTGCATACCCGAGACCTGATTTATCAAATGGACATCTTTGATGGCTGAGCATGTCATCCAAGGCTTGAGAGCTCTTCAAGATTTTGTCCATCCCTTCAACCTTTTTCCCGAGGGAGATAATCTCTTCTTCCAATATTTCACAATCATTATTCTTCTTAGCAAGTTGTTTCTCAGTTTCTTCCTTGATACGAGTAGCTTCATTTGCTTCTATTTTAAGGGAGATTATATTTGATTTCATTTTGAAGATTTCTTCATTTTCCTTTGCTAGTCCGCTCTCCATTTCTTCCTTGATCGTTGTAGCTTTACATGTTTCGGCCTTGAGAAGGTTGATGTTAGATTTTAATTTGAATATTTCTCCATCCTTTGCTTTTAGTTGACATATCATGGTGTTTCTCTCCTTTTCTGCTTCATCAACCTATCCTTCTATGATTGCCAATGCTTCCATTGTCTTCTCAACTCTTTGTGCTAACTTTCTTGCTTCTTGTAGTTGAGATTTGAGAGAGGAGACCTCTACCTTGTACTGACCAATCTCTTCTTCAAGTTTGTTCAAGCTCTTATGCCTTTGTTCAAGTTGACTTGACAGGGTATCTTCCTGCTTTTTTTCTTTATCTAATTGATTTGTTATGGATATGACTTCTTCATGGTGTTTTTTTTTTTTTGTTTTTTGTTATGAAATTCCTTCTTAATCTTGGCAAGCTCTTCATCCCTTTCTTGTACTTGAAGCTTGACAAGGTCAACTTTCTTCCCTGTTTGGCCTTGGTCACCAATTAGTTCTTTCTTATTAAGTTCCTCGTTTTCCTTTTTTCAAATTGATAATCTCTTCCATGGAAGCCATAAGTTTAGTGAGGAGATCTTCTACAAAGTATTTTTCATTCTCTTCATCTTCTAGGTCTTCTTTAGCCTTGATGTCATCATTCTCATTTTCAACTTCTATGATGGGTTTTAGATTTCGTACTTGGTTCCCATCATCTTCTTGACTAGTGGTCATGGTCAATGCTCCTTTTGGGTGAATATTATGAAGTTTGTCCCATATACCCTTTGCTAACGAACATTTTCCTAAGTTGCTCTTTATAGAATTAGGTAGCCCATTCAAGATTGCCTTCATTGCTTTTGCATTGTACTCCTTGGATTCTCCATCCATCATGCTATCAACAATCACTGATTTCCAGATTTCAATGCCTTGAGTCTTTAAGAAATTCCTCATTCTTGCTTCCCATATATTAAAGTTTCCATTGAACCATGGAGCCTTCTCAAATTGATTGTTTTCTATTTCAGTGGTAGAGGGAGACACATCTTTAGGAGGATTGGAGACTTTCTTCCTTGGCTTCGCCATTTGTGTTCTAAAGATCAAACTTCAAGCTATTAGGCTTTGAGTGAAGGTACATGCTCTGATACCAATTGTTGGAAATACTGAGGGGGGGGGGGGGGTGAATCAATATTTCTTTTCAATTGTTATTTTTACTAGTTAAATAATGTATATTTAGAACACAAAAATGAATAATAGGAATACATGCTTTTATTCATATAATATTTACAATAAATCAGATGCAATATATATAAGGCTTCAATCTGTTTCCAAGCACCAACTTGGTCTTTTGTGCGGCTCCAACCTTTAGGGCTCCAACCCTGTCTTGTCAAGGCACCAACCTTGGATTTATGAGCACCAACTCCAAGGACACCAATCCTTCCAATTATGAGGCACCAACCCCAAGGGTTCTAGCCCTATCTTGTCAAGGTATGTTTGGTGGTCATTCTCTGCTCCCAAAATCTTCTTCACTGAATTCTGTCAATCTACAGCTTCACTGTAGTCTCCATGCTATATCATCAATGACAACCTCTCTTCATATGAAGTGTTACACAGTAATTTATCACCGCTTTCACTCCCGGTCTTCTCACTGTGTCATGTGTCCAAGTCAAACATGTTCATGACAGACAAATGCTCTCCTATGCTTCCAATTGACCCACTTTTCCTAAGTTATCTGCCTCATCGCGGCTATAGGCTTAATAAACGCGCCGAAAGGCGCTCATGAACAGTCCATTCGCGCTGCCAGCGCGGAAGTACATCTGATTCCCGCGATGGCCCAATTTTATGCACCAACGCAGGGCTATGTGTTTCCTTCGGCGATGATATGAGTAGCTGCACTTATCACTTGCGATGTTAGCGCTGAACCTTAGTTTTGTGCTCGAGATGATCCAGATTGGGCGAATTTGTTCCAATAGTCGACCTTCTAGATGACCTAGTTGTTGGCTTAGTTTATGTCACCCTTCCTTCCCTGGTGTGGCAGTTCCGTAAATTGTGCTACCTTCCTTAATGATAAGCTCTCCTTTTCACCTTTCATGGAGACGCCTTCTCCTATTTAAACTCTCACCATTGATATGCATTGCTAGTTCCGGATAGTTAACTAGTTGAGCAGTGCTATTAGTGTTTTGTGAGTTTGCTAGATAGCTGGTGTGAGTGTGGCAAGTGTGGGATTGTTGATAGCTTGTGGAAGGTTGTGAAGTGCCCTTAATTTTGTGTAAATCTTATGAGTGGGAGAGCTCTTGTATGTTGGGAGATCCATCTCCAAAGAGTGGATGCTTGAAGAACATGCCAGTTGGACCCTTCTGAGAAGGCTTGTGACGTCAAGACTTTGGTTGTAAGCCGATTCTTATTTCATTATTAATGCAATCAATGATGTTTTCCTATGTCTTGTATGAAATGTACTTGATAGCTCATGACTTCTTGACTTTGTGAGTAAATAGTTCATTGTTGTTTCCGGTTACGTGCTTTGTTGTATTTCCTTTGCTTTGTTTCAGGTTGATCACTCGTTGAGGAGAAGGAAGCGGAAGCTAGAGTAGCACAACGGAACTCCATCAACCACCGATTGAGGTAGGCCTCCAACTCTAACTGTTTAAGGAAAGCTATTGTTGATCTATCCTTGTTTGTGACTAGACCCACTCTAGGGCTAGAGGGGTTGCCTCTGTCCGTAGAGGGAACACTTTCCTGCATCACAAATTGGAGACTCCACTGGGGAAGGAGTTTTGGCCTTTGTTTTTCTTGTTTGCTCTTGCCTTGATTTTTTGATTTGGTCTCTTTTGAAGTTTTAGGGATTATTTATCGATCCTCTGAGTTTCTTGTGTTGATATGGGAAATAACCCCTATTTGATTGAAGGATTAGCTGTTGTTGATTTGGGAGTTTTGGTTCACCTGTCATTGTTCTGAACATCATCATGGATTTAATTTTAACAGTCGTGCTATCATCGCGCTCACCATTTTGTAATATCCCGTGCATCGCGAAATTAAGCCTCACAGTCGCGACGGTTCTGAAAATTGTTCGATCGCAGGAAAGTCGTGTACTCTCTCGCTGACATCGCTTTGTTGTTGCGGCTAGTGCTTTATCAGCGCTTGTTGCTTGTGTATTACCTATGCTGATTGCTGTAGAATTGATTTTCTCAATTCTGCCTACTGAGCCCATCAGTCCTACTGGTCCCTTGCTTTTCTCACTTGCTTGATAATTTTTTTTCCACTGTTCATGGTTAAGGCACTCTCCTGTGAGCTTTGTTGAATGAATCTTGTTTTTTTTTTGCTTATGTGACCTAGATCATTATTTCAAGTTCCTTGAATCTGTTGGCTTGGTTTCTTGTTTGCTCAAGGTTCATTTGTGGCTTCTTGTTGGTTTGATTGAGCCTTCCCCTTAGCCTATTTTTGGTTGATTGTTTAGTGAATGTTATTGAAGCAGTCTTTGGCATTGATTCGATTTATTTTCGCTACCAAACACAGATTACAATTGTTTGGATCAACCAAGCTTTTCCACACCTGCTTGTTGCTTATTTGTTTTTTCTAGATTTAAAGACATCAAAATCGAAAAGATTGCATTCATTTAGTGTACGAAAGTGAAAGTGAACTTGCGTTTCAAGTTTGCATATTGGAAAGTGAATGATAAGATCTCTCATTAGTAGTATCCGTGCACTTTAGGAATTGATGTCTGTATGCATTGAGTGACTGCCATTGTTGTCTTGGTTTTCCTGGTTTGAAAATGATCTCTCTACCCTCCTGTAGGTAGGTGTTCATTGAAGAAAAAGGATTTTTAATTCATTCTAGCTGCATCCTAGGATTTATTATATACATATGGTAAGGCCTGAAAACTGAAACATAACCCAAGATCAACTCTAAAATGAACTGAATAAATATAACAATGCATTGGAACATAACGTACACTATTTAGAGGTCTAGGCTAGAGACATGCCCCAATGTCATTAAACCTAGTCACTTTTGTTTTCACTCAAGGTTGGGTGATTCCTCCTTCTGTGACTCAATAGTGGTCTAGTACGGAATTGTGCTCCCATGTACCGTCGAGTATATGTCAGGAGACCCCACTAGGTTTATCATCCTTTATCCATAGTAAGTCGTGTTTGCCACCTTACAAACTGTAATGCACTGAACACAACATTCAGGAAGATTGATTGTCGTACGGAAAGTCCTTGGTTTTCATATGACTGCCAAGGTGTATATGCAGTTTTACAGATTGTTTGGTAAACCTTTTGCTTAGTTCTCCAGAGTAGTCACTTTCGCCCCTTTTCGGACTCCCTAAAAGAAAAGGTTCATCTGAGCACTTGTTGCTTCAGGCTCATTAAACATTCGAAGGCGACTAGAGTCATCTTTTGGTCCTTTTCTCGACTCTTTAAAGATGAAAAGGTCAAGTTGTGTTCTTTTGTCTTAAAATTTATTCGGTCACGTTCACATTTACCCTATTAGATCTTGTTTGCATTAGCTTGAGTAGGGTTCCTTCTCGTTAGTTTTCCTAGGGTTTTTGAATCGAATCATCCTGGTGGAATCACCGATCCTGTCTCCTATTCCAAGTGACCAAGGGTCTCCCTCTTCTGTTGCTCCTGAGATACCGCTTGGTAGTGATACTCTCCCTGTTATTCCGAGTATCCAACCGATTAACTCTTGCGCTCCAGAAGATGACTCTTACGATATCCATTGGAATCCCATTTGGGAGCCTTCCCAAGAAGATATTCCCGATGCTCCTCCTAGTGTTTCGGTCCCAATGTCTTCTTCTGACATGGATGGCACATCCCCCATCACGAGTGAAGGGTCTGTTGTGACGAGCAGTGAAATTCCTATCCCAACAGAAACTCCACCCTTTAGTGCCACCCCTCTCAGTGTCACGTTGCCCTTACGCTATAGGTCTTTGAGGGATGCTATGGGTTCTAGGACCTCCCTTACGAGTTCTATGTGGTCTCATACCATCGCTTCGACTTCAGAATCTTTTATTCCTCAAATTCACAATGTGTCTGTCACCTCGGTCCCGACTATTCCAACTGTTTGTGTGGCTTCTTCAGCCCCTGTTGTTGGTTCCGTCACTGCATCCACAGTTGTGACCACTGTTGCTGGACCTTCCCCCAGATCAGCAAATAGTGGCCCATTGGCATCTACATTTGGAGTTGTTGATCCTATGCTTAATGCCCCACCTTATTCTGGTTCCATTCCAGCAGGGGGGCATACGATCAATATTTGCATGCTCTTCAGAATCCGGGCATGCAAGGTCCATTTTATTATTACGATTCTCAAAGAGCTCACCTTTATCACCCCGGACCTTTGCCATCTCAGCCTGCGGTTGAGGTCACGGTCTCGTTATCTGTTGCTTGGGGTACCATTGGTTATGGTGGTGGCCAAGTACCCCCTACGAATTTTCAAGGACCACCTTATCAAGGTCAGCCGTCTTACATGCAACCCTCCTATGGGTAGCAGTATTACAAACAACCTTATCCAAGGAAACCTGGAGGCCCACAAGGACAACCCTTACAGGGACAACCTTCGGCCTCTGGTGGTTCATCTTTTACTTATCTTGGGTAACCCTCTGGTAATCCAGGACAACCTTACATGCAACAAGGTCAACCTGGTGTCCAGCAGGGGTACCCTTCTGGGCAAGTCGGTCAGTCTTACATACAGCAAGGCCAACCCACTGTCCAGTTTGGTCAACCATCTGGACAAGTTGGTCAGCCTCAAATCCAATCAGGTCAACCAACTGTTCAGTCTGCTTAGCCATCCGGTCCATCAAAATAGCCATCAGTTGTGCAAGGACAACCCAATATCCAGCAGGCTCAACCTTCTGGGCAAATGGGCCAATCCCAATCTCAACTAGGTCAACCTTCTGGCCAGGTGGCTCAGTCTCAATTCTCTCAAGGACATCCAGCTGGTCCTGCTCAACTGGGCACTCAAATGATTGTTGCTTCTCAAGCTCCACCCAGTTTTCAGCCCCAGTCTGGGCTCTAGACCCAATCCAGTCTTCAAATGCAGGTTGGATCTCAATCTCAACCTGCTTATCAAACGCCGCCTAGCCCCCAGGCTCAGTTTGGAGCCCAGCCACCTGATGGTTTCTAACAATCCCAAGGGAAAAATCAATTTTCCCTCTATCAAAATTATCAACAACTGCAGGTGAGTCCTTATCATAATTACCAGCAACCATATGTTGCTCCTGCAGGCTAACTTGGTAATCATTGGAATGCTGGGGGGCAAATCTAGGGTCAGCCATCCAGTTATAGCTATAACCCCTATGGAAAAAATCCCTACGGACAGAACCCTCCTGGGCCAAATCCGTTCGGACAGAATCAATGGGGGCAACAAGCAGCTGGCTGAAACTCTAGTGCTACCTCCTACCCGCGGCCTCAGATGTCCTTTAATCCTTAGTTACCCTTTTTAGCAATGTTGGAGTTACCAATGTGTCCAAACTGACCAATGATCCTATCCTTCATAATCCGTATTGGCCACCGGTTCCAACTAAGATTCCCGGTGATTGTCCCAAATGTGATGGTAACACTGGAGAAGACCCCCAAGCCCACGTTATGACTTATCATCTATGGTGTTCGTCAAATTCGTGGCTTGTGTTAGCACTTGAGATTTCACCTCAGGCTGAGAAAGGCAAACCTTCAAGGCTACATCAAACCATTTCACCTCGTAGCTAGCCCTACGGGGTATGAGAAGGCTCTCTCCGGTCAATCTCGTTAAATTTTCAATGGGAAGAGATAACCAATCAAGGTAACACAGATATTAGGCTAGTAAACTGATAAGGAGGATTGATTTAAAGTTTTTTGAGGTTTTTGGTGGCAATTGGAGGGAGTGCAATTAAGGGTGCGGGGATTGAGCTCAGTTTTTGCAGGTGGGTCTTTGGGGCAAGGTAGGAGTTTGTGCTGATGTCTTTAGCTGAGATGGATGATCAAGGAGGAAATAAGAGAAGCTAAAGAGGGCAAACAATGAATTTGAATCCTCTCTAGACAGTGGAAAACATATATATTAAACAAAATTGAAAGCTGAGCATGGCATGCATGAATTAAAACTTTATCACTTCTTTTGTTTAATTAGCAGCAATAGAATAAGAGATGGAACACATAAACACACTTACAATGACAATTAGGAAACACACCAATAGCACAATAATCCACAAGAATCCACAATGATGTCTGCAAAACCCTGGCCTTCCTTTTCCTCAAAATTGCAAAGATACAAGTAAAATATACAATAGTGCTTCTCCCTCTAGAGTCCAACCATGAAAATGAGTAAGCGAAGGCATAATATAGAATATCTAACTCCTTTCCCCACCTCTAAGGGTCGAGCTCATCTTCCTAGGAGCTGTTGCAACTAATTCTAAATTAATCACTAGATAATAGGCAATCACAACAACTTGCCTCTAAAACTTAGGAAACCTATCCATGCATTAAATATTTACCATTTACATCAAGGAAACTTATAGAAGTAGTAAAGAAGAGTAAAAGTATCTAAGTGCCATGAAATTTACACAAAATTCCATCATTTACATGCCTCAAAAGTCAACCAAGGTGAAAACAATGTTTTGCTGGCCGAACTGGTCAAAACAGGCAAATTTCCCTGAGTGGTCGCACCCCTGACTTTGACTGGTTTCGTGCATTGGCAGCTCTGTTTGAGGGCCTTCCCGGTGTCTAAATCAGCTATAAGATAGCTCGTTGGAAAGGTCTGTGAGTCTACTTTCCAACCCAACTGGAATTTCGGAAATGGGATTTGATTTGACCCCTCAAAAGTCATTTCTCCCAAGGCAGCTTTCCGCAACTCAAAAAAGGGGCAGAAAGTCAAAATTTGCATGTATTTTGAGCTTTTGGGAGCCCAGATCTTCATAAAATTTGAAACCCTTCCATAGGAAAGTTTATCTTTGCATGAAAATTCCAAAAATGTAGAGTTTTCCCCGTTCTGAGCTATCCTCATGACTGGTCGCGCACAGGGTGAGACCACTCAAATGGCCAAAACCTGTAAAATTCTCAAAAATGCCAAAAATGCCTCAAAACTCTCAAAATTTCTTGGGTTTGCTGCTAGGAGGAGGCTAATGAGTATCATGGTGAGTGAGAGAGGCCTCAGCCAAGATACGGAGCGGGTTTGTCTTCTTCTTCCCTTTGGGAGCCTCGGTCAACCTCCTTTGAAGAATCTTTATCCTTGTGCTTTGGCCAACCACCTTGGATCCGACGATTGTAATTTTGACATTTCTCTAAAACCATGACACCTGTGCAAAAAGTGAAAGAGGTTTTTCTTCTTTGGCATGTTATGGACAAAAAGCTCTCTCAGTTTCCCAAAATTCATCTTTGACTGATCTGAAACATCATTTGAGTGAAACTTGCCCCGATGTGTGAAACAAGGAATTTTGTCGAAATGAAGCGAAATGAAGGGAAGGGGGCTTCTTAAATTCTTGGGGAAATTTTTGGAGTGGGAGGATGTTAGGAAGTGGGGAAAAGTGAGAATCTTAGAGATTGGAGTTGAGGGGAAGGGGTCCAAAAGGGCAAATCACAGCCAAACCTAGAAAATTGCCAGGTTGTAGCAGAAAACTAGGTTTGTGAAAAAATGAGGAATTTGGCGGATCTAGGGATGGAAGTGTTTTATAGGTACTTTAAGGGATAGGGGAAAGGTGTCATGACATCAGATATGAGTTTTTGCTGATGATATTTGGCTTGCCCAGAGAAATGCTTTCAAACCTAGGAAAGGGAAATGAGCTTGCCTAGGCACAACTGAAGCCATGAATTAGGTATAAAATAGATCATTAGAACTGACCATGATAATTGAAAACCTTATGAATGATGATTAGGCTCAGCTGAATGATGACATGGACTGACATTTGGGCAACCCTAGACCTAATGCCTAGTGACCAAATTTTGCTTGAAAACTCTTTGAAATGACAAAATTTGACCTTGACACTTCAAAATAACTTTGTAAGAGCATGTTTGATCACTGGAGGAAGGCTGGAAAGACTGACACTAACAGCTTGATGATTCAATATGGTTATGCCTTTTTCAAAGGACCCTCACAGGCTCTACTGCTAAATGGTATATTGAGTTGGCTCGCGGATCTTTTCAGGATTTAAACTCGTTGGCTATGGCATTTTTAAGTCATTTTTAGTTGCTGATTCGATATGAAACGGGCACACATCTCCTGAAATCCCTTAAAAAAACAACGGCTACGCACATCTCTGATCATATCCATGAATGGAGATGGCGTCGCCATTTGATTAAGTTTTGGATTCCTGATCAGCTCTTGACCGACTGGTTCATGACCTCATTCGTCAGTCCGATAGCACGGGACATTGCTATGGGGGCATGTGTAACTGAAGAGCAGGCCATTGTGCGTGCTCAATACCTTGACTTGGTTTACTCCCAGTCCGGTACACTATATGATTATTTTCCTGATGCCCCGAGGCCCGGAACTTCCAAAGCCTCGCCAACCCCATCTGTTGACAGTATCATTGGTTCTGTCAATCCACCTTCTAAGAAATCTTCCACGAACCCTGGGAAGAAAAAGTCAAATGCTTCGAATGAATACTTCTCAGGCTGTATCCAATTTCGGTAATACTTCCAAGGTTAACGTCGTCTAGTCCACCATGGCGGATAAAGCCTCGAAAGGGAAAAAGAAGGGAAAAGAAAAGAATAAAGCTGATCAACCGAAGCAGGATTCCGCTAAACCTCCACCCGAGGAGGGAACCAAACGTAAGCCCAAGTATCCTTGCCTTATCTGTGACGAGGATCACCATACCAAAGGTTGCCTGAGGTGGTCTGAAGTTATTCGTTTGTTGAAAGATGCTCCTGGGACTCCTGCGGTGCTAAAAGAACCTTTTCCCTCACAACAAAGGCAAATGGTGGCTGATCCATCCCAATCCTCTTGTCCTTTTGGTTCCCAAGTGTTTATGGCTGGGACAATCCCCGTTCACATTAGTACTCGAGCAAAAGAATATCCGTCACCTGCCAGGAAAGAGCCTGAGGTTCCCTCTAGCGATCCTCCATCCAATTCTGGTCCGCTGCATATTGAGAGACCTAGCACTGGGACGCCCGTCCAACCCCCTTCTAAAGGTGTACTAAGGAAATCTTCTTACAACCCTAATGCTCGTGCTGCTTAGCACTATAGCATCATTGAGGACTTAGCCCAGCCTTCGTCAGCTATGTCCGCTCTAGAAGTTCTCCAGAGTTGCCCCTCCTAGAGGAAGTCCTTGCTATCGGCTATTGGTGGCATCGAGCTGATCGACTCGGATTTGATTTCTTTTGATCTCGACAGCCATATACTGAGGCTGCCTCACCAAATTTCCTTCCTTATCCAAGTCATCGTCAACTCTAAAATGATTCATCGTACCGTCATTGATGAAGGCGCTTCAACTTACATAATGTTTGTTGCTTGTTGGAAGGCTATTGGTTCTTTGACTCTGAGTCAGTCTCCTACGACTTTGGAAGCCTTTGATGGGAGAGAGTATCGCCCTTATGGTATACTCCAACGTTTGCCTATTACTTTGGAAGGGAAGATGGTCGAAGTGGAAGTTGAAGTCGTTGATGCCAATCTAACTTACAACCTCCTTTTGGGCCGAAGCTAGACATATGCCATGCGAGCCGTGGCTTCATCTCTATTTCGTGTCATTCATTTCCCTCATCAGGGGAAGATCGTCATAGTAGACTAGCTGTCTTTCTTCGCCTCCTCTTCCGAAGGCAACGTGCCTTTTATGGAGCATACCTCCATTCCATGAGAGAGTGTGGGAGATGGAATCTTTAAAGATCCTGCCCTTATGGGTGTTTTTTCACTCACACCTCCAAACGTCGCTCCTATTAATATGATTTATGTTCGCTCTGATCCGTGGGTTATTCCCCCCACTGATCAGATAGAATCTTGGGGCAATGAGATGCCGTTGAGTCCTGCCAAGCTCAACTATGTCAAGATTATTTCTACATCGGCTCCCCCTCCTGAATCTGCTCCTTCGAGCAGAGCTCTCGACTCGTACGCTCATTCCCCTTGGCTTGGAGACTACACTTCTTCAGACCCTTTAAAGGAAATATTTCCTTCTGATGAAGCCATTATCAAGACCATGTCTCTCGAGGAACCCCCTTGGTCCGATCACCACCATCGTTCCTCGTTCCTCCCTGCCCACCGAGAAATGCTTACTTGCCTCAAGCGGTTTGCTCCTTGTCTCCCCTCACAACCCCTTCAGACACCTATTCAATTTTATCAAGTGTCCTCTGAAGGGAACATGGGAAACATCACGCAAACCCAGCCGATCGACATCTCTGTTAAGCCAGGGATTGTCGAGCACATCTATGTTGGAATAACTTGTACTCCTGAGGAGATTTAACTCTATACTGATCTTTTTCGCGAATTCTGTGATTTGTTTGCTTGGTCTTACAAAGAAATGCTCGACATCGATCCTAGCATCATAGTGCATGAGATACCCACGTATCCAGGTGTTAAGCCTGTTCGACAACATTTATGCCCTGTGCACCCCCGAAAGGCTACGACTATCAAATCAGAAGTTGAAAAGCTTCTTAAGGCTGGTTTCATCTACCCCATCCCACTCACAAATTGGGTCTCCAATATCTTCCCTGTGACTAAAAAACAGGGCACCATCAGGGTCTGTGTTGATTACCGTGATATTAATCGAGCCTGTCCCAAAGATAACTACCCCACACCCTTCATTGACCAGCTCATTAATGAGTGTGTCGGAAGTGAAATGTACTCATTCATGGATAGTTTTTCTGGTTATAACCAGATTAAGATTGTGCTTGCTGATCAGTACAAGACCGCCTTTATCTGTCCGTAGGGAACTTTCGCCTACAAAAAGGTCCCTTTCGGTTTGAAAAATGCCGGTGCTACCTTCCAACGCGCGATGTCTTATGCATTCCATGATATCTGACACATTGTGCAACCTTACCTGGATGATCTACCAGCTCATTCAGCTAAATGCCAGGACCATCCCTCTCACCTTCTCGAAATCTTCCTCCACTGTCGACACTACCACATCTGGCTCAATCCACATAAGTGTGTCTTCTGCATCGAGTCCGACAGACTTCTCGGGTTCATCATCTCTCAAGAAGGCATCCATTTGGATCCCCTTAAAGTCAAGGCCATTCTGAATCTTCCTCCCCCTGCTTCTTTGCGGCAATTGCAAAGTTTGCAGGGCAAAGCGAATTTTTTACGACGCTTCATTCCGAACTATGACGAAGTGGCCAAAGGTTTCACGCGGTCATTAAAGTGGGACACCCCTTTTCTTTGGGATGCCGCTGCTCAAGAGTCCTTCGAGCGCCTCAAGGTTCTCCTTGTTTTTGCTTCGTTGTTGCATCCTCCCAATTATCATCATGACTACACTCTGTATCTGGCCGCTGCCGATACCACTATTGGCATGGTTCTCGTTCAAGACGATGATGATGACACTGAGCATGTCATTTATCATCTCAACCGCAATCTATTAGATACGGAATCTCGATACGCTTACTTCGAGAAGTTGGCGTTGGCCACCATTTGTGTCGTCCAATGTTTCCACCATTATATCTTATTGTGCACTACGACAGTGGTTTCTGGTTGCAACCCGATGACGTACATCCTATCACATCAGTTGCTGGGGGGCAAGTACTTGAAGTGGATTGTTATCCTTCAAGAGTTCGACTTGGAATTCACCACTACCAAGTCTTAGAAATCCCTTGTCTTTGTTGAGTTGCTTTGCTCTTTGCCATCTCTTACTGTGCCCTCTCGATTAGAGGACCATATTCTAGACGAAACCCTGTTCTTAATTAGCACCCTCGATCCCTGGTACGAGGATATCATTGTCTATCTACAGACATCCTCTTTTCGTCCCGATGTGTCTAAGGATGCTCAGCGACGGATTCGCTATCCGTCTCAGCCCTATCGTATTATTGGGGACACCCTCTACCGTCTCAGCGCCGACTCCGTTCTCCACCAATGTTTAACGTTTGAGGAAGTTGAGCGAGTTTTAAATGATTGCCATTCTGGCGCCTGTGGTGGCCACATGTCCAGATATGCTACTGCTCAAAAGATCCTCCGTGCCGGTTACTTTTGGCCCTCCATCTTTAAGGACTACATTCTTGTTGTCCGCTCCTATCACTAGTGCCAAATCTACCAGCAAAAGATGCGCGTGCCTCCCACTCCATTGCACCATGTTGTTACCGTTAGCCCTTTTGCAAAATGGGGCATTGATTATATGACATGTAACCCTCACTCGGCCGGGGGCATGGGTATATCATTGTTAACGTTTATTACTTCACAAAATGGGTCGAGGCGGTGCCCACACTATCTGAAGATGGTCATATAGCGGCGCAATTTTTGTTCAATCATGTTATCTCACGGTTCAGAGTCCCTCAGGCTATCGTCACTGATCACGGTAAGCATTTCTGTAATCAGATGATGACTGAGCTAACAACCTAGCTAGGCTTGCAGCATGATAGCTCGACCCCATACTATCCTCAGGCCAATGGCCAAGTAGAAGCCGTCAACAAGGTTCTAGTTACGATGCTTCAACGCACCATTGGCATGCACAAGTCCAACTGGCACTTGATGTTGTTCTCTGCCTTATGGGCTTACCGAACTTCTGTGAAGGATGCCACTGGTTTCACCCCATTCCAATTGGTTTATGGGCTAGAGGCTACCCTTCCCATTGAGTACGAGATCCCTTTGTTGAGATTAGCTGTCGAATTACTCCCCAACACTACTTCAGTAAAAGAACACCTTCTTAACCTGCAACGGCTGGACGAGACTCATCAACTAGCCTCTCTAGCTATTGAAGCACAAAAAAAGAGAGTAAAAACTCACTTCAATCATACTGTTCATCCCTGTTCTTTTGTTGAGGTAGATTTAGTCCTGCTCTACGATCAAGCAAATGATAAGCTGGGGGCAGGCAAATTCGAGCCCATGTGGCACGGGCCTTATATTGTAAAGCAAGTTTTGCAAAAAGGGGCCTATGAGCTGATTGATTATGAAGGGAATCCTCTGGATAAGCCCCGAAATGGGCTTTACTGAAAAAATATTATGCATGAATTCCATGCACTCTGATTTGTACATACGTGTGTTTAGTAGGTGTGTTGTGTGTGTGTGCGTTTTCATGTTTTGGCTTGGTGTGACGGCATGATTGCCGCTTATTGTGTCTTTTTTGCTTCTTGTGCAGATGTCTGGTGCACCTTACGTTGGTTTCGCTGATAGTGCTTGCCGCAGTACCTGCAACCTGTCTTCTGTGGCATGGGTGATCTACGTTCCTCATGGTGAGCTAATAGATCTTCAAGGTGTTTGTCTAGGTTGTACCACAAACAATGTCACTGAGTATAGTGTTGTTATTGAGTTACTGGCTGAGGCGATCAATCTCGATATTCGTACATTGGTTGTGAACCTGGATTCTCAGTTTGTCGTCCACCAGCTCAATGGGCGATATTCTGTCAGAGACCATCGGATTTTAAGGTTGTATTTACGTGTTAAATTGTTAGAAAGGAATTTTGATTTCATCACATATCAAAACATTCGACGAAGGTTAAACACGTTAACTGATGCATTGGCAAACCATGTATTAGACATACATTTACGTAACATGTAATCAAAACAACATATAAGAAGCATGTAAAACACAACAAAGTACCATAGGAATATGTATATATATATATATATATATATCTTGTGTGGCGCACCGAGGCACTCAAAAAATAAGTGTATGTGTCCAAATAGAGTCTGTGTTCCCCATACATCCGAGACACGTCTCTCAAAAAATCATCAACAAGAAATAAACCTAGGCGTCTACTGCGGCGGGTTATGCTCCCTATAGCACACCACTGCTCGTGCCACTCGCCTCAACAGGCGGTGCACCCTGGGTTTCACTCTTACTGTGTGGATCTGCAATGCTATGGGGACCTCCTCGACCCCCATGTAATCAGGGATCCCGCCATCAGACCCCCAAGGTTTTGGGCCACTGTCTCCATCTCGTCATCCTCCGGGGGAGCCACGATCAGTGCTCCGATGCCCTGTGCATCCCTCCATGCCTCTGGAGCCAACCCAATGGGTCTCACTGGTCCCACATCTGCAATTCCATAACGTCCGTCATTAGGACATATACATGAAAAAATATAAAAACATCATACAAAATAAAATGCAAAACTAATGTGATCAAGTGTCTTACCACCATCATCCCACTGCTCTCCAGCGGGCCGCTGCATGTCAGGATCTCTGCGGAAGTCCATGCCAGCGTCTGGCCAATCCTCGACGAAGATCACTTGGCGCTCCAACCACTCTCGAAACAATGTCCCCCACGACACTGGTCATCTGCCACCTCCTCGTGGCATGACATGTGCCCACCGTGTAGCCCTGGTCTCACGTGGTCTGGGCAAATCCAAATCCATGTCCTACAACTGCAATGCCGACACCCACTCTAGCATGAGTGGGACTAAGATGGACCCATAACCAAACTAATTCGTCTCTCCTCGTCGGTAGTTGGTAAGTTGCCTCTTCATATTCGCCGTCACTGTGTCTGCCCAGTTAAACATGGTTGGATTGAGACATTCGAGAGCCATACGGAGATGGGTCTTCAAAGCCTCGTGTTGGGCTTGGGAGCCCGCTACCCATGTCACCATGAATAACATAGCACGAAGGACAATGTCCTCCACTGTTGGAATTGCCACCTTCCTGCCTTTCGTTTTGCATGCCCCTGGGCACACTTGAGCCATCAGCATCTCCAGAGAATCACCCCCAAGTCGCTGCCCCTCTAGAATGGGCCTCTTGCCACGATGGGACAACCTAGTCAAAAAATATATGTCTGTAGCGTCAAACTCGATATCCCGGCCTCGGATGATGAATTTCCCATTTGTGAGATTCCAGGCCCAGATCGGTAGCTCCAGTAAGTCGAGTTGTGACCGGAGGTGCCGAGTGAGGAAGAATTCGAGCAATCCGCATGCTCGTAATGCATTTCGGCAACCCACATTGGCAAAAGCTTGAATATCATTGTCATCATGCGTTTGTTCTTTCCAGACAAATGCCATTATAACCTGCATGACGAAAAAAAATGAATTAGCACCTCTTTTGCAAAATTCAAAGCGTAATTTGCATAAAAATACAATTTTGCGTGGTCATCACGTCTGTTTTTAAAACAGACGTGATGACACGAGGTCACTAGTTCTATTTTTTCGCGGTTATCGCAGAAGCACATCACTTTTCCGCGATGATCGGAGCGCGTTATGTGTGAATTTTTTCGGTCATCGCGGACCCAATGGGTATACCTGCGATGACCGAGCGGCGGAACCTAGTCCAAAAAATCCGCCTAAACTAACACATTTAACGATCAAAATGCATGAAAAATGTATTGAATTGAAGCACAGGACGAAGTTTACCTACCTGGAGGGAGTTTCAGGGTGAACGATGGATGAACAGGGTCGAAATTAGCTTGCCAACTTTGGTGCTCCAAAATGATCCACAGTGGAATGAACAGTAAAAATGGTAAAAATGGATGGATTAACCCCTTCTTATAGTAATTTTTGGAAATTAAAAAATTATATTTTATAAATATGGGTTTTTTCTCATATTTTATCACATGGTTAAGTTAAAATTTGGTTTTTCAGCTATGTTTTTACGTATATTGATCATTTCATATTGAATGGGTTTACGTGTGATGTGTTTTCTGCAAAGCTACAGGTAGTGGAGTCTCGTGTACATTTGATCCATGAATTCGTCTTTAAGCTCTTTTCCGACTTGAAAAATGAAAAGATCGCCGAGTTGTTCCTCTTGACTCGTTAAAAGTAAATAAGAGGCGGTTGCCTTTAAGCTCTTTTTTGACCGTCTAAAAATGAAAAGATTCCCGGGCCTTTGTTGTTTCAAGCCCGTTATTGGTTACGAAACGATGTGATTTTGGTTGCTTTTTTACTTTTTCAGGTTGAACTCACTAATCATGAAAAGTACTCCTCGATCGTAATGGTCAGGCGGTTCTTTCAAGTATCATTTTATACTTTTTCGGGCTCGAGAGATACAAATCTACGAAAAAGGACCCCCCTAGAGTTTTCTTTTACGTGTCTTTTTTAAACTCCCTAAACATGAAAAAGACTCCGAGTTCTACCCATGTTGGACTCGTTAAATCCTGACGACATTGGACTCATCACCATGACGAGACTCGAGCTTCTTCTCCCTAAGGCTCGTTAAACTATTACTAGGTTGGATTCAACAGTAGGTTTATCATTGATTGTTTATGGCAGTTAGTCACTCATGAACATTGACACTTCTACCTCTTGTCGGGTTGGGACATCCATACATCGTCATTCAGTCTTCTGCGGGTTTGGGTTGTCATTTAGCCTCATTCCATTTGATCCATGCTGTCTGCATCAAGCCTTTGATCCTTTGGTACCTGAATACTACCACTCTTCAAAGTCGTGTCGTCGACATTTTCAAGAGTATAATCCTTCTGCAATTTACACCTTTGTCTCCTTCTCTGATACTCTATTTCATCATCTACCACTTTTTCCTTATCTTCTGTCGTTGATGGGGGAAACATTATGGCCCTCTTGTGATGGGTCGTCTCCTGTCGACATCAGCTCATCATCCAGGAGATTGATTTAGAGATTCCCTTTGGTACCTTAGAGCTTGCATGCCTCAATGGCAAGTTCTTCGCACCTGACGGTCGACTTTCATCATTGTTCGTCGATTGGGTGATTCCACGAGTGTTCGACTTCAACTCCTTTCTCACACTCCGTGGATTGTGCTAGCTCGTACCTTGAGAACCATTGGCATTATAGGTGGTTTCTCTCGCGCTTGTTAATGGTTTCCATCATTGACCGGTAATCAAGCGACTTTCTATCATGCTCGACCTCAACACCTCTATTCGCATGTTAGAATTTGTACTATGACTGGTTGAGTTCAAGACCCCGAACTCAGATCACACATGTTCGGGTTGCGTGGATTGGTTCGTGATTACATGACTCATTGATGGATGGCTGCGACCATACCTTTATCATTATCATAGTCTCATTAGCTGGATGGTTGCGTCCATACCACAGACTTAGTTCATATGTCTTTTGAATGGCTGTGTCCATGCCTAGACTACATGTATTTCACTATCAGAGGTATTAGTTGTAATTGTGCCTACAGGTTCTTTCGGATGGTGTTCCTACTCAGCTAGTTTTTTAAAGCATTTCACCCCTTCCACTCTCTCGGGCTTCATACTTTAGGGGGCATCTATTACACATTAATTTATCACCGCTTTCACTCCCGGTCTTCTCATTGTGTCATGTGTCCAAGTCAAACATGTTCATGACAGAAAAATGCTCTCCTATACTGTCAATTGACCCACTTTTCCTAAGTTATCTTCCTCATCGCAGCTATAGGCTTAATAAACGCGTTGAAAGGCGCTCATGAACAGTGCATTCGCGCTGCCAGCGTGGAAGTACATCTGATTCCCGTGATGGACCGATTTTATGCACCAACGTAGGGCTATGTGTTTTCTTCGGCAATGATCTGACTAGCTGCACTAATCACTTGCGATGTCAGTGCTAAAGCTCAGTTTTGTGCCCGTAATGATCCAGATTAGGCGAATTTGTTCCAACATTCAGCCTTCCAGATGACTCCAGACCTGGTTGTTGGCCTAGTTTATGTTTCTCTTCCTTCCCTGGTGTGGCAGTTCTGTCAATTGTGCTACCTTCCTTAATGATAAGCTCTCCTTTCCACCTTTCATGGAGACTCCTCCTATTTAAACTCTCACCATTGATATGCATTGCTAGTTCCGGATAGTTGGCTAGTTGAGCAGTGTTGTTAGCTTTTTCTGAGTTTGCTCGATAGCTGGTGTGAGTGTGGCAAGTGTGGGATTGTTGATAGCTTGTGGAAGGTTGTGAAGTGACCTTAATTTTGTGTAAAGCTTATGAGTGAGAGAGCTCTTGTATGTTGGGAGATCCATCTCCAAAGAGTGGATGCTTGAAGAACATGCTCGCTGGACCCTTCTGAGAAGGCTTGTGACGTCAAGACTTTGCTTGTAAGCCGACTCTTATTTCATTATTAATGCAATCAATGATGTTTTCCTATGTCTTGTATGAAATGTACTTGATAGCTCATGACTTCTTGACTTTGTGAGTAAATAGTTCATTGTTGTTTCCGGTTACGTGCTTTGTTGTATTTCCTTTGCTTTGTTTCAGGTTGATCACTCATTGAGGAGAAGGAAGCAGAAGCTGGAGCAGCGCAACGGAACTCCATCGACCACCAGTTGAGGTAGGCCTCCAACTCTAACTGTTTAAGGAAAGCTATTGTTGATCTGTCCTTGTTTGTGACTAGACCCACTCTAAGGCTAGAGGGGTTGCCTCTGTCCGCAGAGGGAACACTTTCCTGCATCACATGAAGGAGTCTTCACAACTCTTCATACTGTCCACACAAAGTCTGCAATGTTACCTCATGATGATTTCAAATAGGCATCATGATCTTCAATAATGTTTCCAAGATTTGTTGAAGCTTTCCAACAAGATATCTGAGCTAAGCCTCAATGTATGCATAAAAACAATTCTTTGTTTTCAAGCCCTTGTTTTTATTGTCGCAAAAATTGCTTTAGAAGTGATTGTCGCGGTATCTGACTTCCAAAGAACATACTTACAAATACTTCAATGCTGGTGTTGTCTACTGCTCCCTTCAACTGATGACTGATGAAATCTTATTTGACTAGTCCGAGTTCAAACAGATCTTCATCTTCTGCTAACCGTTCAGCTTCCTCCTGTCCTGCTAGACCTTCGACCTTTTTCTTTTTCTGTTATGTTGGATCTACGTCATACTCTATTTCTTCCAATTTTCTAATTGTGAACCTTTCCTTGTTCTCTATTATAGATGCCTGATATGCCCTGACCTTTGGTTTCATGATGGCTTTCAAATGAATTGCTTCTGATGAACTTTTATGATATGTTTCTCTTGCTCCAATAAGTCTTCCTTTGACTTTTGATAGCTCTTGTTACTTCAAAAATCCACTACTTCCGATAACTATGCTTTGACTACTCATGTTCTTGACTTCCAATGGCTTCCCTGATGGCTTTGCTCCTTGGCTTCTTGCTCCTGTTTCTTCATGTATCTGCTTTGCTTCTCGTTGGCTTCATATCATCATTCAGTATCCTCGAATATTTCCATATTGACATCAATGACAATCTAGATCAACACACTTAGAATTAGGTGAAATAGCTATTTAGAAATGTTCCTAAGCTTATGTTACATTTTTGCAAAAAAAATTCATAGGCCATTACATAACCCTTAGTGCACAATGAATTGATAATCATAACCTTTAGAGCTTTAAGAAATATACAAACTTGGTGCTAACAGTCTATTCCTTAAAATTTAGCATTTAAATCTATTGCTTCTGATGTGCCTTGGATTGAAAGTATTATTGAGGATGCACGACATATTTGCAACTTTGTACAAAATCATACAAATGTCCTCACAATATACAAGGAGTACACAAATATATCATTATTTAATATTGCAAATACACGGTTTTCCACTTCATTCATCATGTTGAAGAGGTTGAAGGAGGTCAAGACTGCTCTTAGGGCCATGGTTATTTTAGAGTTTTGGTGTTTTTGGAGAAATATAGATCATGCAACCTCAAAAAGATTCAAGTACATAGTGTTAGATTATGCTTGGTGGGAGAGGGTATATCTCACTATTAAGGTCATGGACCCTATAATTGCTTTGCTATGATTTGTAGATACAAACCAACCCATCTTAGGAGAGGTTTATGAGGGATGGGATTCCATGATTAAGTCTGTGATAACCATTATTTTACAGAGTGAGTGCCTTGAGTATGAGACATCATTAAAGGCCTTCTTCACCACCATACAATTTATTCTTTCATATTGTATAGGCATCGCGACAACCACTCAAGGTAGGTGTTGTCACTATGATCCCCACCCACTCCGTTCTAGTTGTCTTCCAACAACAGGCTAGGGAGGTAGTCCCTATGGAAATGAGGTGGAGGAAAACAAGTTGGGAACCAACTTGTTTCGGAGATAGTTGAGTGGCCTAGCTACTTGGTAGAATTTAGCAAGATTAAGAATTTGATGTTAAGACCATTGCCTAATAGAGTAAAATAATCTTGCTCATTAGAAATTATATCCAAGTAACTGGATGGATAATTGTCATTTATGTAATGAACTAACCTATATGAATATGAAACTCCTAAGAACTAGGTGTGATGCAAGGATCTTGGTTAATTTTAGATTAAATGCATAGCCTAAGTTAAACATTTCCCTTAACTGTTTTGAGAAACAATGTTCAGAGTAGGTTGTGAGATGGAAACCAACAAGAAGCAGGTAGTGGCTTGATTGATTTGAATTTAACACAAAAAATTACAGATATAACCATAAATACAGAGATGCAGTAGAAATAACACTATCTCTCATTAATATCAAATAGTGAAATATGCTTACAAACAAGATGGAAATGAGACTAGCTCGGGCAATAGTAGCTTATCTCTGAGAAGAGATGTGGCAGCTTCATGCCTTTGAATTGAGTTATAATGAGGCTCAAGGGCCTTTTATTATTGAAAAATAAGAGAAAACCCTAACCCGAGGAGATGTAACACCAAGAGTTTATGGGCCCCATTGCGATTAGTTGGGCAGCCAACTTTCTAGGGTCGAAGCTTGGTCATATTATCTCTGTTTGATGCGCATGATACCTCGTTAGAAATATCTCTCTAAGGACTACAACTAAAAACACGATCTCAATGAGATCACTCAAAGATAGAGATTGCCAAAAAAACGTCGTTTAGGGCCTCAAAATGGCTCTGGAAGTTTAAGGCCCAAAAAAGAGCCAAAAATAGCAAATTGTGCTACAATTAAGGAAACTAAAAAACTGGAAGAAACAATGGTGGGGGTCCACGTGGAATAGGCGGGTGGTGACCAATATCCACTTGGATCATTCCTCCCCCCTTAGGAAGAAATGGTCTCCATTTCCTTGAGTTCCTCCATGAGATGGGGAAACTTCTGTTGAACTTGGTCCCTAGTGAGCCATTTTCCTTGGTGCAAGAGCTGGCCAATTTTGACAACTTGATACAGTTGGATCTTCTGTTGGTGAGTGTTCTTGATCTGTGTTTCCATGATATGATCAGTTGCAGCTTGTTTCATGCAGTATGGATTTAAGTCTGTTGGTGTGAGTTGTTTTGCAATGTCGGATGTGTCCAATAATGGTGGAAAGTATGGCCGAAGGTGATTCACATTGAACATTGGGTGCAAGCCAAGGAATAGGGGAATGTTGAGCTCAAAAGCTTTATCTCCCACAATCTTGGTGATAGTGTATGGCCCATATCAAAGTAGGAGAATCTTGCGGTGGGGCCTAGCGAGGCACTCTTTCTGCAGATATAGCCAATGTAGGTTTTAACCCCGTACAGAAATTACCTGCATACGATTTCTAATAATAGAAAACAAACAATAGAGAGAGAATAACACATAAAACAAATATACACAAAGATATTTCCTTGAATCCCAAAACCGGGACTACTAGATTGATTTTTCATTATGTTCCTTTCAATGTTACAATACCTATATATACATGCCGAAGCATCCAATACCATGGACCAAAAACCATCGCGTCCAAAATCATGTGCGAAAACCATACACAAAACCATGGGTCCATGGTATTAGACCCAACATTCTCCCACTTGTTGTTTTATTTCCATAGGAGGCCACAGGAGAGCTTAGTCATTTATCCAACCCTGCAACACTAATTGTTTCTCTACACCAAGAGAACTTCTCAAAGTTCATAGATTTTGTCAATGCATCTGCAGTATTCTTCAAAGTGTCCACCTTTACCAGAAACACCTTTTTGTCTTCTATCATATCCCTCACAAAGTGATACTGAACATCAATGTGCTTTGTCTTTGAATGATAAGTAGGGTCCTTTGCCAAGAAAATTGCACTTTGGCTATCACAATCTATCTTTATATCTCCCTGTACTAACCCCATACTTGAACACAATCTCTGCAACCAAAACTACTTCCTTGCTTGCATGAATGGCTTCCATGTATTCTGCCTCTGTAGTTGATAGTGCCATTACAGAATGTTTATTACTCATCCAACAAACTGAACTCCCAAATAGGTTAAACACATACCCACTTGTAGATCTTCTTTGATCCAGATCTCCAGCCTTGTCTGCATCAACGAAGCCACGTATATCCAAAACTCTGTCCAGTCTTGGTCTTCGTTGGTAGCACAAACCATAATCACTAGTGCCACACAAATACATGAAAAACCGCTTCACTATTGTCCAATGCTCCTTCCTTAGTTTTGACATAAACCTATTCAATACTCCCACTACATGTGCAATGTCTGGTCTAATACATACCATCGCATACATTAGGGTACCGACTACACTTGCATATGGAACACGGGACATGTCCTCTTCCTCTTCTTGTGTCTTGGGACACTGTTTATCAGATAACTTTACACCTACAGAAATAGGAACCTTCATCGGTTTACTATCCTGCATATTAAACCTCTGCAGTATTGTCTCGACATACTTCCATTGGTTTAACTAGAGCTTCTTCTTTGCTCGATCTCTTTTAATTTCCATGCCCAAAATATAATTTGCACCTCCAAGATCTTTCATGTCAAATTTGGAGGACAATTGGGTTTTCAAATCCTGGTTAATTTTTTTGTCATTTCCAACCAGCAACATATCATCCACATACAAGACCAGATAAATAACACGGTCACCATTTAATTTAAAATACACATAGTGATTTACTTTGCTTCTGGTGAAGCCAAGTTCCCGTGTAAATATATCAAATTTCTGATACCACATCCTTGGTGACTGTTTTAACTCATACAAAGACTTTTTTAATTTGAATACCATTTCTTTCTTACCCTTCACTACAAAGCCTTCAAGTTTCTTTCTGTAGATCTCTTCTTCCAGATCCTCGTGAAGAAATGTTGTCTTCACATCCATCTGTTTTACCTCAAAATCAAAAGCAACAGCAATAGATAAAAGTAATCTAATAGAAGCTACCTTGGTAACAAGAGAAAAATATCACCAAAATCAATTCCCGGCACCTAGGAATAACCTTTTGCTACCAACTGAGCTTTGTATTTCTCCAACTTTCCTTTTGCATTCATCTTCTTCTTGACCACCCATTTGTTGCTAATGCATTTATTTCCAGCCGACAACTCCACTAGATCCCAAGCCTCATTTTTGTGCAAAGATTCCATTTCATCAACCATGGCCTCTTTCCAGAGTTTCCATCCTCTGAGTCTACTACTTCCTTCACAGTTATGGGATCATCATTAGTAATAGATAAAGCAAAATTTGAACAGAAATCATATGGACTATACCTTTCTAGTTTCCTTCTTTCTCGAACTGATCTTCTCACAATCGGAGTTTGTGGCTTTTCATCTTCTGATTCTTCTTCTCCTGTAGAGTTTGATTCTTCCTCCTTAAGCTCAAACTCTATCTTCTCAAGTTTCTTTGGTTGGACTTCATATTTAATAACATCTTTCACTTCTTTGAACACCACATCTCGGTTGTACAAAAATTTCCTTATTACTGGATTCCAAAGCTTGTAACCATTTAAACCATCCTTATACCCAATAAAGATACACTTTTCAGATTTACTATCCAACTTTGTTCTTTTCTCCTTTGGAATGTTCTTTTCTCCTTTGGAACATGTACATATGCATCACATCCAAATACCCTCAGATGTGAAAGAGAGGGTTTCTTACTACTCCATACCTCTTGTGGA
Organism: Pinus taeda; assembly: GCA_000404065.3. Taxonomy (NCBI): domain Eukaryota; kingdom Viridiplantae; phylum Streptophyta; class Pinopsida; order Pinales; family Pinaceae; genus Pinus; species Pinus taeda. Next base: position 15,545 of record APFE030450092.1, on the reverse strand, counting down.
GTCTTATCCTCCAATGCTGATGAAGGTGATCTGTTGACCTAGTAACATGTAGTCTCCACCACCTTTGCCCAGAATTCCTGTCATAACCTGATACCACTAAGCATGATTCTTGCCCTTTCCATCAACGTCTTGTTCATTTTTTCTGCAACTCTATTTTGCTGAGGTGTGTATGGAGTACTGTTCTGTCGTGTTATACCACACTTCTTACAGAACTCTTCAAATTACTTCTTGCAAAATCTCTACCATTATCTGCCCTCAATGCCTTTATCTTCTTCTCTGTTTGGTTTTCCACTAGAGCCTTGAATTATTTAAACCTGTCAAAGACATCAGATTTCTTCTTAAAGAAATATATCCATGTATTCCTTAAGAAGTCATCTATAAATGATACATAGTACACAGAATTACCCAGTGATGGAACCTTCACAGGCCCAAACATATCACTGTGCACAAGCTCTAACATTTGTTTTTCCCTCTTACCACCAGAGGGGAAACTCACCCGATTCTGCTTCCCATATACACAATTTTCATAGAAATCAAAATCCAAAAATCTATTAGTCATACCTTTTACCATACCTTTACCATGAAGTATTCGAAGGCCCTTTTCTCCAATATGTCCAAGTCTTTGATGCCATAACATTGTCTTTTCTCCAGAGACCATTAGATTTTCTGCGCCACTTTCAAGAACCATAAAATTGTTACACCTATTAACAACAGTGCTACTTTACAGCTTGTACAAAGTTCCAATCCAAACTCCCCACATCAATACCAGTGCTCCCTTAACCATCTTGCAGGTATCTCGGACAATTTTTTACACCTACATCATCCAACTTTTTTATAGAAATCAGATTTCTAGCCAATGCAAGAATATGAAGAACACTTGAAAGTGTTATAATCCTTCCACCTTGCAACTTCAACTTTAGTTTTCCACGACCAATGATTCTAGCCTTCTTATCATCCCCTAAGAAGACATCACCACCATCATATTTCATATACTTGCAGAACCACTCTCTATGGGGAGTGAAGTGAAAGGATGCACCTGAGCAATCAACCATGCCTCATGATCTACATGTGTACTCGAAGAAGAAGTCAAGTACACATCCCCACCTTCATATGAGGTGTTTTTCGCTTCTGTAGAAGGAGCATCATCAGATACCTTTCCTTTGTCAAGAACTTTAGATTTACCGTCCCTTTTGTAGTGCCCTTCTTTTCCACATTTACAGCACACCTTTACAGGTTTTCCAGGAGATTTAGATCTCCCTCTAGATTTAGATCTCCCACTCAATGACTTATTTTTGTTTTTGTTCTGGGACCATCCTCGTACAGACAAGGCATCACCATTCTGGCTCTCCATATTTTTCCATCTCATCTCCTCTGTCAGCAAATATGAAACTATTTCATCAAATTGCAAGGAAGTTGCATTGCTACCTATTGCAATAACCAGATTATCCCACGAATCTAGTAGAGAACAAAACAATCTGATGCACTTATCTTTATCTAAAATTTTAATATCAACAAATAATAACTGACTTACCATAGTATTAAAAGCGTTAAAATGCTCTGTCGCCGAGTCTCCATTTTTCATCCTTAGGTTATACAACTTTTTACATAGGAACAGTTTATTCATCAAAGACTTATATTGGTACAAAGTCCTTAACTTGTCCCACAAAGATTTTGCTGTAGCTTCCCCTAATACATTCAACAACACTGAATCTGAAACACACAATCATATTGTGCTCTTTAACTTCCAATCCAAATTATTCCATTCTTTATCGGACACTCCTGTTGGTTTAGTACCCAGATCTACCGCAATCCACTGATCTTTATCCACCAACAAATCCTCCATCTTGAGTTTCCACACTCAAAACTTTCACCATTAAATTTCTCGATCTCTATCTTTCCACTACTCGCCATCTTCTTTCACCACTAGAATCAACCCTGCAAATCTCCCACTGAACATGGACTACCACAGGCCCGAGCGAAACCCCTCAACAACAAAGGTGTCCCCTTGAAGCCAAAACAACTAATACCAAATGTAGGTTTCAACCCCATACAGAAATTACCTTCATACGAATTCTAATCACAAGAAATAAACAATAGCGAGAGCATAACACATAAAACAAATATACACAGAGATTTTCCCCTGGATCTTAAAACCAGGACTATCAGATTGATTTTTCATTATGTTCCTTTCAAAGTTACAATACATATATATACATGCTGAAGCATCCAATACTATGGACCAAAAACCATTGCGCCCAAAACCATGTGCGAAAACCATGCACAAAACCATGGGTAAAAAAAAAATATAACACAACCCAACAACCAAACTTTGTCGCCCACTTGGAACTTGTGTGGCACATGATGTTGATCATGTCGTTGCTTAATTAGCATTGACTTTTTCCAATATGTCATGGACATATTGGTAGATGTGTTGAATGTGCTCAATGAAGCTATTTTCCTTATCAGCTTCACACTGGACATGAGCTGAATCTGCTTGAGTCACTGCAAATGGTATGGCCACATCAATGGGACATAGTGGATGGAATCCCAAGCCCACCTGAAAAGGGATGTGGCTAGTCGAGTTGTGGAGAACCCAGTTATAGTTGTGTTAGACATAGGGGATGCTCTCACCCAATGTGCGTGGATGCTTTGAGTTGTACATGCATAGAATGTGTATAATCATCCTATTGACGATCTTTGTTTGGCCATCAGTTTGAGGATGGAAAGCTATGGACTTAGTGAGATTGGTGTACAACATCGACTAGAGAATGAACCAAAATGCACTGAGGAACTTGTTGTCCCGATCTGAGATGATAGACTGTGATATCCTAGAGTGTACCCATACTCATTCAAAGAAGAGTTTAACAGTGGCTTCTGTTGTGATACTCTTCTTGCAGGACGCCATAGTGGCCATCTTCGAGAATCTGTCGATGACCACAAAAACATAGTTGTTTCCATGCTTAGTAGAAGGAAACTCTGACATGTAATCCATGGAGATGGATTCCCAAGGTCAACTAGGGGTAGGCAATGGAGTATAAAGACCTTGCTTTTTGATGGTCGGTTTGGCAATGGCACAGACAATGCAAGATCTAATGTACTTCCCGACATCCTATCAAAGATTCGGCCAATAGAAATACTTTTGCAGTACTGCCACCATTTTCTCGACCCCAAAATGCCTAACGACCCGACTATAGTGTGCTTCCCAAATCATCTTCGCACGCTCGCTTGAAGGAACACAAAGGTGGAATAATAGAGCATTCTGGAGGTGAAAATCTATAACTTGCTGACCCTCCAAGAGCATATGGTATGTGTGGCCGAATTCTGGGTCGTTTTTGTAGAGAAGTAGCCAATTAAAAGTATTGTGCCCAAAAGAGTTGAGCACAGTGGTTAACGCAATTATTGGGGGTCAGCTAAGGCAGTCTGTGACATTATTTGTGTTGCCCTTCTTGTATTTGATATTCAAATGGAATTGTTGCAGGTATGTGGATTGTTGGGCTAATTTATTCACATAAATTAACACAAGTATTTAATTATCAATCCGGTTTTGTAAAACTTGGAGGTAAATCCACAGTATATGGACATCAGATATAATCAAGTTTAGAAGATAAAATTTGAAGACTTAAAGAAGTACATATTACAAATATAAACCTATTTTAACAATTTCTAATTCATTTATGTAATATATGAGGGAAGAGGCTCCCAACTTAAGAGAACTAGGTTGTCCTTCCCTACAATACTACTTCCATAAAGATAAATCTAAGAGCACTAATTAACAATGGTTTATGATGTAGAAGATGTAAAAGAAGAGGCTCCTAACTAAGGAGGTCCAGATTGTCCTTCTTCACAATCCTACTATATCACAATCACCATTGCTTCAAACCATAAATGCAGAAACAATTTCAAATAAGAAATGGAGAATGAAATTCAGTTTTAGTTCAAGATCAAATAGAAGGGGAATTTAACTTAAATTCCTTTGTGTCCCTTCACATGTAGATTAGAATTAAACCAATATTCATTCAACAATCATCACACATCTAAATACATTTGAAACAAGAACTAATCTATGAAAAGTATGAAAATTGAATCAAGAAGTGCATTAAGCTTGGTGTGGGGGCCCTCGACCCTTGCCTTGCACACTTGAATAAATCTCAGCTACAACAACTTCAGTAAATCAACCAAGCATGAACAAAAAATTGAAATGAGACAGGTTCTTCAAATTAGCTTCAAACTCCAAAGTGTCTCAGCATAAAATTATATAAAAGTTACATATAAATTTCATTCATAAGCCATCAAAGTCTTGGATTTAAATAGAGGTTTTGTGAAACTCTAACACTCATATCTACTCATATCCACCTATCTAAGTCAAACTCATCCAATTCATCCCAAGAAATATGGTCAATCCCATAAAATCTCAAAACTGCCATATTTCCTAGGGATTTTCTGGGTTACTAACCATGTTTGACCAGCCTTGACCGAGCCTAATAAAGCTTGTTTTGACCGAACCAAGTGGAGTTAGCTCAGTCCTAGTTCCCAAGTTTTCCATTCATGCATCCAGCTCGAGCCTAAGTGTCCTGCAAATATGTCATCCACATAGCTATTACGGGAATTTCAGATTCAGTCCAAAATTGCACTTGAAACTCAATCTTCATAAAAACTTCTAGAAATTGCAAAATTAAAATTAAACACCTGAATATGCATAAAATACATCAAAATGAGATGGATGTGATGGAAAATGGATGGAAAATATAAGGATTAAGTAAGTTTCCTTAAGCAAAAATAGACTAAAATTGAAGGCCAACATGGACCACTTCTAATGGCGATTATTCTACAACTTCCCTTGCATTTGTATGAACTGCAAGGGTTAGTGGTTTGTGTGGATGACTGTTTTCTTCCCCAAAAATGCTTCCATTATCGGCAGGCCTGCATAATGGAATACATCTCTTTGTCATAAGTGAGATATTTCTGAAAGTGTCTCATTATGATATGCCCCTGGATGCCCTTGTTGAGTAAGGACTACCCCATTAACATAGTTAGAGGCATCCGTCTTGATCTCAAATGGTTGTTGTAAGTTTGGTAATGTGAGCACTGGTGTAAAGCATATGCAATGTTTCAACTCTGTGAATGCTTTCTATTGAGATTCAGACCAAAAGAATTTTTCTTTCGCTCATCCTCTGGTGACTTGACTCAAGGGCTCAGTGATATGAGAGAACCCCAACACGAACCTGCGGTAAAAATTGGTAAGACCCAAACAGTTGCAAAGCTCCATCAAAGTTTTTGGGGCTGTCCAATCTCGAATGACTTAGATCTTGGCTGGATCCACATGCACCCCCGTTCATCAATAATGTATCCCAAATATTGAACTTGGGTCATGCCAAAAGTGCATTTCTCCAAATTGGCATACAACTTGTGTTGCCATAGTGTTTGGAGAAACTATCGGATGTGGTGGAGGTGCTCTTCCCAACTCTGGTTGAAGATCAGAATGTCATCCAAGTATACCACTACAAATGAGTTGGTGTATGGTTGCAAGATGTCATCCATAAGCCTCATGAAGGTTGCAGGAGCATTTGTCAACTTGAAAATCATAACCAACCATTTGAAAAGGCCTTCTTTGGCTTTGAAGGCAGCCTTCCACAAATCAGAGGGTTTGATTGGTACCTGGTGATATCTAGACTTCAAGTCGATCTTGCTGAAATATTTTCCCCCCTTGAGTTGGTCCAGAAGGTCATCAATCCGCAGGATCAAGTACCTATTTCAGACAGTGATCTTATTCAACATCTGATAGTCAATACAAAGTCTCCAAGTCCCATCCTTCTTTTGGACTAACGTGATCGGGCTCCCACAGGGTGATGAACTCGGTCGAATGTGACCTTCCCACAGTAGCTCCTAAATTTGCCTCTTGATTTCATCATTCTCCAGAACAGAGCACCGATATATTGGTCCATTGGGTAACCACGCACTTGGGGTCATATCGATGGAGTGCTTGACCTAACAGTGCAGAGGCATCCATGCGGGGGAGGTGAAGATGTCCTCGTACTCCTCCACAACCTTGTCCATCTACTGTTGTTGTGTAGAGGGGCCTTGTATAGAGGTCGTGGCCATCGTATTCTTCTTTCCTTGAGGGCTTATCATCAGGAAAACAAATTTCCCAGTTTTTGAAACGAGCTTACTGCATTTTTTTGCAGTAACCATAAAGATGGTGGTAAGCAGTGCTACTTCCAGTATCTTGTACAATTTATTTCCTAATGTAAGAATAACAATGTGAGGCCTTAACTCATACATAGCATGTCGCTTCCACAAGTATGGTTGGCCTAATAATACATCACAAACATCAAGGGCTTGATGTTATATGGAAGGTGACAATGTCGGCTCACGTGCAGATCTTGTCCTTGGTGAAGCCACCCGATGGTGTACGGTTGTGGGTTTGTTGTGGTCGGTAAGCCCAAATGTTTCATGACCTCTGTTGCAATGAAGATTTTTTGGCTCCCGCCATTGACAATGAATTGTCGCAGGGAACCCTTTACCCACATTTAGGAGTGGAAGAGACACTCCTCCTCGTCTTCATCTTCAGGTTCTTCCTTCTGGATCTTTATGGTGGCAATGGTGTCAATGGGCTCTGCATTAATAATCTGCTTCCCTTCTTCATTCCCCTTGTCTGGTTCTGACTCAGAGTCAGAACATGCATTTGATTCTAAAGCCTTTAGTTTAGCCACCAGTGACTGCTTGGCCCGACACTCACTTGTGTTGTGGCTGAACCTATGATCTCCGATGATAAAGCAGTAAACCATTTTATGCTCCGAGAGAGGAAAAGATCAATCACCAAAATCGAGTTGATCCTTTGTGCTTGGATTGAATGGTATGAGGAGTTCGAGAGTGCTTGCCTCCCCCGTAGCGAGAAATCCATCCCCCCGTAAATCCCAAGCAGAGCTAGCTAGAGTTCATATATTTTCTTTATTTCTTCCCGCTTGGACGAGACCCCATTGCCCCAAACCCGACTACCTTAATCTACCAATCACATATGGTGATCCCCTTCCCTACCAACCGCGGGTATATTGCCAACAGAGTGCACAGAAAGAAGAAGATGGATAACCCTAAACTGGATACAATGAAAATAAGAAATTGGTACCCCACATATTCTTTATGCACCTTTTCAACCTTTCCACTCCACACCCCGAGCTGGATACCCGGAAATTGGGTTCGAGCCAATCAAAAGGATTTTCTTCTTACTAAACATTGCCTTTTGAGAGCTATTTACCTTGTTTAGCCGATTCGATTGACTGGTTTCGATACCAGGATTTCATGCAAGTGGGTGGAGCTCTTATGGAACTCACACCGCTTTCTCGTGTCCTTCGACTTCATAGTGTTGTCTTTTTCTTGTGGCCTTGGCTGGTTGTCTTGGGTCGTCCCACCTTGGCTTTGTCCTTTATTCTGCGGTTTGGGGGCACCTTTCCCTTGCTTCCAATTCACAAATCCAAAGTCTCGCTTCTTCTGTTTAAACTTCTGCTCGATCTTGACAACATATTAGTACATTGTGTCGAGCGAGGAGATGTCCAGGAACTCCATTTTGTCTTGAATGTATCTATGTAGGCAGCCACGGCACCTGAGTAACAAATTTTTCTCAGCATCCTTGATACCCAACTTTGTGCAAAGGGTATGAAAAACATTGGTAAAATTTGACACATCTTGGTCCCTTCCCTGCCGCAGCATGGTCCACTTTATGTATTTATCCTCATAGCTCCCGACAACATAGTACTACTCCTTGATGGCATCCCAGAATGAATTCCAAGTGAAAGCGACTGAAAACAGTGAGGTCGTACTTTCATCCTTATGCTCACAATAGGTTTCCCACCAGTCCTTGATATGGAGGGCAATTATGAGAAGAGCAAAAGTAATATTTTCTCAGCTGGAAAAATCATGAACATAAAAAAATCCTTCTAGTAGATTCAACCATTTATCTACCACGTCTACATCTATTTGGCTTTCAAATATGGGAATGTCAAAGTTTACTTGTACCTTAAAAGGTGTGGAGCCTCCAGAGTGATTGTTGGATGTGGATGCGTTGTCGATGGGCAACCGTTGAAGGATCTGGGTAAAGTTATCTATCATCGTGTTCCTTTGTTTCTCGAGGGCCTCCTCGAGCAATATTTTGATAGGATCTCATGCTCCCTCATCTTTCTTTTCTTCCCCGATGGGATGTCATCAGGATTTCCAAGGCCGACCTTGCAAAGGTTCGACTAGTTCAAGCCCTAACTCCTTACATCCTGACCTCGTTGGGGACATGCAAAAAAAACAGAGAAAGAGTAGACCGCTCTAATACCACTGATCCAAATTTAAACAAGAACGCAACAAATTACAGATATAACCATAAATACAGAGATGCAGCAGAAATAACACTATCTCTTATTAATATCAAATAATAAAATATGCTTACAAACAGGATGGAAATGAGACTATCTCGGGTCCAAATTTAAACAAGAACGCAACAAATTACAGATATAACCATAAATACAGAGATGCAACAAAAATAACACTATCTCTTATTAATATCAAATATGCTTACAAACAGGATGGAAATGAGACTATCTCGGGCGATGGTAGCTTATCTCTGAGAAGAGATGTGGTGGCTACATGCCTTTGAACTAATTTACAATGAGGCTCAAGGGCTTTTTTATTATTAAACAATAAGAGAAAACTCTAAACAACCAAAACCCTAACCTAAGAGGATGTAACACCAAGAGTTTATGGGCCCCGTTGGGGTTAGTTGAGAAGTCAACTTCTCGAGGTTGTAGCTTGGTCATATTATCTTCGTTTGACGTGCATGATACCTCGTTAGAAATATCTCCTGAGGAATACAGCTGAAAACGCAATTTCAATAATATTGCTCAGAGCGAGATTATCAAAAAAACGTTGTTTAGGGCCTCAAAACGGCTCCGGAAGCTTAAGACCCGAACAACTGCCAAAAATAGTAAACTTTGCTACAATTAAGGAAACTGAAAAAACTAGAAGAAACAATGGCAGGGGTCCACATGGAATAGGCGGGTGGCCACCAATATCCAACTAGATAATTGATTAACCATACCTCCCCCCATGTTCCAACCATTCAGTGCCTCTGGCACTGCAGAGACTGTGGCTCTGACGATTGGAAGGTCACTGTGTTAACCACTAAGAAGGGTTTAACCTCTCAAGCTAATTGGAAAAGGGTTGCCCTAGGAGTCTATCAACCAAAATTATGCTTGGATGTAAGTTATTAATGCAAGCTAAGTCTTAGGATGCTTGTGCAATGATTATGAGTGAAATTATCTTGAGTTAAGATTAGTTTATGTTATTTAAGTACTTAATGTGAATTATCTTATAGCAAGAGTACTTAACAATAACAAGATAACAATCTCAAACAAGATAAGTGTTTAAAGATGCAAGTGCAAGCTTCAACTATAGATTAACTCACAAGATGCTTAACCAATTTTTGACAAGAACTTAGAGAAATTTATCCACTTATCAATTAGCGGAAAAGCTACAAGGTGTCAATCACAATGACTAAAGATGCTTCCCAACAAGATTATGTGTGGTCTTATTACTCAATGCCAATTATTAAGAAAAACTCAATCAGATTCACGAGATCCCAATATGCCCAAAAGACTTATCACCAAGATGATTTATGATTTAAGTGTTTTAGTGAGTGAGTGTATTAGATGTGAAATATGAACAAACAAATTCATAAGAAAAACACAATGTTAGCTACTTCCACAATGTAAATGCTAGGAACAAGTAACCATATAATGTACAACTATGAAAACATGTATGCACTTTATGTTCCAATGATCCTTTTATGAGAAATAAGTGATTATTATAACAACAGTAAGAGACTTCGGACAACAACAACTAAATTCACATTAGATATCAAATTCAAAGTGTATATGCTTGCCCAATGTCATAAAGAGAACCCAACTACCAAATAAACTTATCCAACTCAAGAATCAAATGTATTAGCTCTCTTAAGAGGTACTTTTCCACTTCTATATCAGATCTGAAATTTTAATTACAACAGTAAGGAAAGTGCATGGGCAATGAACTATTAATGCTTGAACTAGTGCTAAATTTGATCCAAAACGTGGAAAATTTGACCAAAACTAAAATATCAAGATTTTAGGCCCTTTAAATTGTGTTATTAAGAAAAACTTCATATCTGATTCAAATACTTATGTAGAAAATTCCAGCAAACAAAACATTAGATCTATGCTAGATCCTTGATGCCCAAGTGGCCCAAATTTAAAAAAATTCAAATTTTGCAATTTTGAGTTATTTAGACTAATTTAAATGTGATTTTAGGGCTTATGATATCACTGTTATAAACTGAAAATTACAAGAATAATAAAACAATGAAAATTAGGGTTTAGAGAACAAATCCTAAGCCCAAGGCCTTGAAAATCCCTTGGTCAAAATTTGTTGAAACTGTTAGCACTTGAAATTTCACCTAGGCTGAGATAGACAAATCTCAAGGCTACATCAAACCATTTCACCTCGTAGCTAGCCCTACGGGGTATGAGAAGGCTCTCTCCGGTCAAACTCAGTGGATTTTTCAATAGGATGAGTTGACCAATTAGAAACACTGATATTAGGCTAGTAAACTGATAAGAAGGGTTGATTTAAAGTTTTTGGGGTTTTTGGTGGCAATTGGAGGGAGCGCAATTTTAGGGTGCGGGGATTGAGCTCAGTTTTTGCAGGTGGGTCTTTGGGGCAAGGTAGGAGTTTGTGCTGATGCCTTTAGCTGAGATGGATGATCAAGGAGAAAAGAAGAGAGGCTAAAGAGGGCAAACAATGAATTTGAATCCTCTCTAGACAGTGGAAAACATAAATATTAAACAAAATTGAAAGTTGAGCATGGCATGCATGAATTCAAACTTTATCACTTCTTTTGTTTAATTAGCAACAATAGAATAAGAGATGGAACACATAAACACACTTACAATGACAAGTAGGAAACACACCATCAACACAATAATCCACAAGAATCCACAATGATGTCTGCAAAACCCTGGCCTTCCTTTTCCTCAAATTGCAGAGATACAAGTAAAATATACAATAGAACTTCTCCCTCAAGAGTCCAACCATGAAAATGAGTAAGAGAAGGCATAATATAGAAGATCTAGCTCCTTTCCCCACCTCTAGGGGTCGAGCTCAGCTTCTTAGGAGCTGTTGCAACTAATTCTAAATTAATCACTAGATAGTAGGCAATCACAACAACTTGCCTCTAAAACTTAGGAAACCTATCCATGCATTAAATATTTACCATTTACATTAAGGAAACTTCTAGAAGTGGTCAAGGAGAGTAAAAGTATCTAAGTGCCATGAAATTTACACAAAAATCTATCATTTACATGCCTCAAAAGTCAACCAAGGTGAAAACAGTGTTTTGCTGGCCGAACTGGTCAAAACAGGCAAATTTCCCTGAGTGGTCGCGCCCCAGACTTTGACTGGTCGCGCGCATTGGCAGCTTTGTTTGAGGGCCTTCCTGGTGTCCAAATCAGGTGCAAGATAGCTCATTGGAAAGGTCTGTGAGTCTACTTTCCAACCCCACTGAAATTTCTGAATTTGGAGTTGATTTGACCCCTCAAAAGTCATTTCTCCCAAGGAAGCTTTCTGCAACTCAAAAAAGGGGCAGAAAGTCAAAATTTGCATGTATTTTGAGCTTTTGGGAGCCCAAATCTTCATAAAATCTGAAACCCATCCATAGACAAGTGTATTTTTGCATGAAAATTCCAAAAATGTAGAGTTTTCCCCGTTTTGAGCTGTCCCCATGACTGGTCGCGCGCGCGGTGAGACCACTCAAATGGCCAAAACCTGTTAAATTCTCAAAAATGCCAAAAATGCCTCAAAACTCTCAAAATTTCTTGGGTTTGCTGCTAGGAGGAGGCTAATGAGTATCATGGTGAGTGAGAAAGGCCTCAGCCAAGATACTGAGCGGGTTGGTCTTCTTCCTCCCTTTGAGAGCCTCGGTCAACCTCCTTTGAAGAATCTTTGTCCTTGCCTTACAAACATGCATCCTTGCCCAATAATGATTCTTCATGTTCTTTAGCAGCTTCTTTTCTTGGTTGGCCTTTGCCAACAACCTCTCTAAGTGTGTATTTACCCAGATAAGCATGGATTCCCTCTCCTTGGGCAGCAAGTCACCGGGCCTCCTACGGTTGATGACTCGATCACTTCGAATCCTCCACAGCTCATCCAACTCTTTCTCATCCTCAAGTTGCTTGTTGCGCTACTCAAGATAGTTTATTTTCCATTGGGCCATGTTGAGCTTCTACTGTAACAAGCGGTTTTCCGCCTCTCTCTGTTGGATGATCTCATGCAAATCTGAAGTGGGGGAGCGAGCATCAAGATCAATGATGTCAACCTGTGTGTCACCGGCTCTCTCCTTCTCTACCATGGGCTGTTTTCCCTCCCGTACTGCTGATGGAGAACGCGAGGCCCCTTCCACCTGGTGTGGAGATAACACTCGCTGACCTGTAAATGATGATGGCGAGACCCCTTCCACCTGCTATGGAGAAAGTACTCGCCGAGCTGCTGCAAACAAGGCCCTTGGGCCTTTCTGATATGTAAGCTGTGGTGAGGAAGCAACATGTCTCAGAACAGTGATCTCAGGCTGGTGTGAAGGACCTCCCTCCTCATAAATGGCCTCTGGCTCTGGCTGTAGTGGCCCTGTAAAGAACTCATAAGAAATGAAGTCTGCCCATGGAATGCCCTGCTGACTCAACTGATGGGAAACAATGAGCTGGATGAGACCATGATGGAAAAAACTCCTATACCTGCTGAGCTGGGGACTGCCTCTAAAACACAGACACCATCCTCTGAATGTCCTGGAAGAAGAAAACCGGGATGTTCATCATCCTCACTCGGGTAAAGTGCATCAACAGGCGAATGTGATAAGAGAAGACCTATGAAAATCTCCCCTCACATGTGAAGTAATGCATGATAAGCCGCATGATCGGAGCATACTCCCCCCGGAGGAATCTGAAAGGAAAGACCCCCGACAAGTGGCTCATGAATGCTGGCCTGACATATGGCTCAAAATAAACATAATCCAGCATTT
>APFE030450089.1:22276-43617 GCA_000404065.3 Pinus taeda | reverse complement strand
GGGCCTATGCACATATATGTTTGTGATGCGATAACTGGACCCGATGGTTATGTAATACAATGTTTGATGCTATTTGAAGTCCACGCCCAAGCTTTTTCATTCTTTTTGCAATTTTTCATTATTTTAACGAAATACAAAGAGAACGAGGGATAGTGTCGATGCGATAAAGCCCGGACCTGAAAGGATTTCAGGATATATATATATATATATATAAAGCCATATTTTAATGTTTTTATGTATTTTCATTATTTCAATGAAATACAAAGGGAATGGGGCTTTTCCGAATTGTGATGGCGACAGAGGCAAACCCGAGAGAAGAATGAACCATTTTTGAAGACCTTTAAAGTCCGAAAGGACAAAGAAGGCGGGATTTAGTAGTGATGATTGTGTTTTCTATTTAAAACAAAAATACACATTGTTTTCAACAGAGGTCCACCACCGAGGCAACGCTGTTCTGCTATAATAGAAACATGCCTTGATTAAATCATGGGAAGGGCCACAACATGCTGCAACTCAAATAAAACAATATCAGGGAGCATCAACAGCACAAACAGTGCAATAGGCCATCCAAAATATCTGAATGCAGTTATTCCTCTATCAGAAGGGGAAAAACCTCCAATCCATTCTCACCTTCAGGGAATCAAACAGTTAAACAAGACATAGTGATTAATTAGAGACCTCTCAAGCCTTAGAAGGCTGAGTATCATTGTAAAGGCTATAAATAGCTAAAAGTAACATTTAATAGAGGTTCAACCTTTGGAGATTATTGCTCCTCTGTTCATTCAATCTTCTCATATTCATTCTATGCAATATAAGCTTCTTTTGCCATTATATGTTCAATGTCCCTTCCCTTTTTTGTTCTATGCTTGCACTTGAAAAATTTGTTCATGTTTTCTTTGTGTTTAAGGCCAAATAACTGTCATCTTATCTCTACTTTGATATATTAGATCTGCAAGTCTCTTTACTACCTATAGCTAGCCATCCATATGTGGTCATATATGCATCTGCCAGTATAGTCAGTATTCTCTTTTGTTGCCTGTAGCTAACCATTGATGTATATTTATGTATGAAATCTACTGGTATAGTCAGTATTCTCCATCTATCCATTGAATTTATAACTTATTGAGCATTATTAGTCTAAAGCCTTATATTGGTGAGAGTGTTCATGCATGCATTGGGTGAAAATAGAGCTGAAATGGTTATCTAACTTGATCCAAACCATCATTTATCCCAATAGCTCAGAGAACAATATTGAAGATTATATGTTACTAGCCATCTCTGAGCTACAACCTAAGAGAGCTCCTTGGAGTGATAACAGGAGCATGTTGGACGTTTATACCACACTAATATGGCCTTCAATATGTGCCAAGCGTGCATTGAGGCTAACCAAGCAGGAGCATTGGTGGCATTGGACTCTCTAAATTCCACTAAGGCATGCAATGATCTTATTGCGATCCTCATATTTTTCTTTGAGCACTTAGCCCAAGAGAATCTTCATTTGCTAATGAAGAGTGATAGAATTAAAGTTGTCACTACATCGTCCCCTAACGTGACCAAGATCAAGCACCTAACTAAGAACTTCAATTTGCATTTCCAAGTTGGAATAGACCTAACGGTCATTGGTGGTTAAAGCTTCTAGTTGTTGAATTTCTGCCAAGATTTTGGGGGGAGTAGTTAAGCATAATGTCCTTGCATCTAAACTTGAGGTCTATCTAAAGGGCCATGACCTCCAAACCCCCATTGGGATCTCATTCTTTGACGCAACGTAGTAGTTAGGGATAGACAAGATACAAGAGTGAAAAACCCCATCGGAGGTGAAGATCAATAAACTAGACAAGGCTCAACTAGGATAGAGTCGAGGGGGAAGTTAAGGATTCAGGTGAGACAACAACCACAAAGGAAGTGGTACCAAGGATGATATTCAAGTGTTGAGTAAAGACCAAATAAACTAGAATAGTCCTAGAGTTTCTAACACCATGAGGTGACCCTATGCACCAAACATTGAATTCTACCATGTAGAGAGAACCAAACTTAAAATCTGATAAATACTGGATATAGGAAATGTTACCCATTTCCTAATGGCCCATTAGGCTCAAAAAATCATTATTTGATCCCACCCTCTCCATTGGATAGTGTGAATTCCTAGTCGAGCTTTGTTTGCAAGCTCATCTCGTACCTAGTGCAAAATAAAATCAAGTTTTTAATGCAGACATGATCTAATCCCGAGGGAGCAAGGTCTTCAGTGACTAGTGAAGTAGAAAAGTCAACACTGTAGTGGAAATATCCTACGTGTGGTGAGGATTCTCTCCTTACACAACAAAAAAAACCCGAGGGTGTGACAAGGAATGCATGAACTCCCAACAAAGGTTAAGTTTGTCATCTTAGTGTGATATTATGATGAGGTTGTTGGCATGTGTGAGTGCATAGGGTGGGATGGCTATGCCACCCCCTGCTTTTTAATGCAAGGAGAGGTGGTGGGATGGACACACCATCCACTCACCTCCTCTCCTTTAATGCAAGGAGAGGTAGTGGGATGGCGACCCCCCTCCCCCTTCCACTAACTCTTTATCTAATGCCTTGATTGGGAAATTTTTATTTTATTTTATTATTATTAATTATAAATAAAAAATAATTTATGATTTAAACATATATACGTTTAAAAAAACATGTTACAAGATTCTTAACCATGAAGATTCACCCCCACCTTACCATAGAGATTCTTAATAAGATTTGCTATAATACTTGTGCCAATACCAGATTTATTAATACCACCTGCAAAAAAATCCATAAGTCATGTCAATATGATATGACCATTTTTTAATTGATCATTTTTATTAAAAGGACACAAAGATAATATCTACTTTTGAGATAAATCTCACCCTTTGATGTGTTACTATTATTAAAAATATTCTAAAATATTATGTAGAGGTATCCATGCCATCCACCTAATAATTATTGATAATAAATTACCAGTAGGATTTACCAAGAGCTAGAGGTATCAAATCTCATTATATACAAACCTCTTTTTAGAATGCAAAAATTGAAAAATGATTTACAAATCAATTTAATCCTTTTTAGTGCTTGATAAATCCATGATTAAGACAGATGTATCGTGGTTTAAATTGTATTTTTGAATAATTTATTATTATTATTATTTTATATTAAAAATTGAATGAGATAGACATTTTCCTCTTATTATTTTTTCTTTTGAGCATTAAAATATTTTACTAAGGTAAACATTAACACACACACACACACACACATAATTTTCATATTGAAATATATTAGTGAATATGGATATTCAAACAATTTATTTAACTTCTATATTGAAATATTTATAAGAGAAATATATGCTTTTTTTTTTTTACTTTAATGAGAATGCAATTACTAATGTTTTTAATTAAAACTAACCAAATATGTATAATCATTTATGTTTTTATTATATCTGACAATGTTTTTTCATTTAAAGTATTTTTTTTAAGGACACGTGTCAACTCCAAGTCAAGCACCGAAAAAATTACACATCGCTCTCATATTGAATTGTAGAATAAACCTCTCTGCTAAGAAAGTTATGAAGCCCCTATTCCAAAATATACACGCCATAATAGACTTAATAATTTCTATTTTTTTTTTTAAATATTTATTTTAAATAAAATAATATTAAATATCTTTATCACTACTTTATAAAAAAATTCACAATTGTATGCATGATCGCTCTTGATATCTTAAAATATATTTTTTGTAATTTGATTTTCAATAAATATTGATAATAGTAATTACATTTTTAAATATCCTCATTTGCAAGTTGATTTTGAAAAAATAATGGCCATATTTGTAGAGGTAATTGTTATCACCCCAAGAAACTCTCCTAGGTTGTATCTCAGAGATGCTCGGGAACATTACAAAACTCAACAAAATGTTGGAAATGGGTGAATGGAAGGAATGATGCTTGTCCAAGCCAGATAACCACTTCTACTATGCTTAACTCCAAACATGGGTGAACACCCCCAGAATACAAGGCTTTAAACCACCAATTACTCACAGTTTGAGGATTAGGTGAATATGGAGAATACTGACCACACCAGCAGATGCACAAGGCGCTGTGATGGCTGGCTGCAACTAGTAAAGAGGTCTGCAAGTTTCTTTCCTAACACACAGACAAGATGACAACTCTCTAGCACTGAGTAAATAGAAACCTGAAACAACACATTCACTGATACATGCAAGATTCTAACACAGAGGTGGGATGACAGCCCCTCTAATGCTAAATATCAAGAGTTCATGAACAACTGCATAAGAAGCACAACCTAGAACAGAATAGAAGTGGAAAGTGAGAAATTGATAGCAAAAGAAGCTTATATTAGTTGAAAATGAAGACCAGACGCTGCAAGTATCAAAGTAGTTACAGTCTCCAGAAGTTGAACCTTACATCAAAACAACAACCATCAACCCATTCCCTGATTACATCTGTTTTTTAGGTATATATAGAGTTTCGTTACAAAGATATTATGTTGTTCTATGCATGGAGGGGTCATAATGGACCACCAACTGCTTTAACTCTCTAATAGAGTCTCTGCTACAATTTGCTTGCTTCAGTGGATGGATTTGATCTTTTCAGATGTTCTGTTGTCCTTCTTGAATGGGTGGAGTGCTGCAAGAAAGAAGCTTCATAACTGATTAATACTCTGATCTACTTGAGGCGCGTCCTTTTTCTTCTTGGCCATTCTATTTCTTAAATGCGGTTGTTAGAGATAAAATGCGTTGGGTACTAGATACTGGATACCTTCTTCCTTCGAAAGCATGGTACAGACTATGGACATAGACAGTATGGCAGAGGCATGAGGAGAAAGATCAACCGTTGAATCGTGTGGATCGATGGTGGGGATTGTCTTGGAGAGGGTATCGGGAGAAAACAAGAGTGGATGAACGTGAACCGTTGGATCCCGGGCAGGCAAATCCAATGGCTATCGGGTGGATAAGGTGCACAGGGAATAGTAAGCAGGGAATGGGTGAGACAGGTGGTAAGTGGTAAATATCACACTGCCTTCGGAGGTCGGGCAATATTCGTACAAGGGCTAGCGATGCGAGCTATTGGGTGATGTGTGGCGGATTGGCCAAGACATAAAATGCTTTCCCCGTGAGCTAATGTGCGAGAAACTTGAGGCGGGATGAGAAAATGTCATTGGATTAAATACGAGCAGATCCAACGATAACCGGGGGCAGAATATGTGCAGGGGTTAATGTACGATTACGATTTGTGATAGCAATCAAATCGTATCGCAAAATTGCATCAGCAGAAGTCGAGGGGCATAACATTATACACATGGATGCGATTTGCGATAGCGATTAAATCACATCGCAATATCACATCGGCGAAGGGTTTATGAAGGCGTGCGAGTATAAGAATATAGACAGAGTGAAGGGAAAAAACGGAGGCAGCAGCGTGGAAGGGAGTAAGCGAGGTGAAGGAGAAGGAGGAAGATAACCGGTGTAGACCTCTTCTAAGCAAGAAACCAAGGACAAAGCTTACTTCCACTCTTTGAAAATCAGCAACATGTAGCAGAGCTAACACTGGCTCCTTCTGGGGATGAGATCCTCCCTATGAGGTCTCAAGAACTGCAGACCAATGCTTTCATACAAAACCAGCTTAAAAAAATTTGCCTAGTATTCCATTGGGCATGGAGTATAACTAATTCCATATTAAAAAGAACACTTTTACAATATCGAGGCTTAAAAAAAAAAACCTAAATCTTCAAAAATTGCCCATTTACTGGGCCACCAAAATTGTTTCCCCTCCTCCTGATGAACCTGCCTGTCAGCCGGTTCATAAAAAATCTACAAAATGGGGTTGATTTGATCCTCTACCTCAAAGAATTTAGGGTATTTAATCTCATAAGGTAGAGGAGGTTTATATTTGGTCCCCTCTCTGATGCTCTCATCAGACTAAGATCTAGAGGAGAACTAAACGAACAAGGAGCTTTGTGCATCTCTGAAGCTGATTCTTCTCTAGCAGTACTAGGCTGTATATCTCCAAATCGTATATTCTCAACTATAGCCTTCTCTTGCAGAGATACACAAGAATTGTTAGGCTTACTTGATCCTAATTCTCATTTCTGTGATGTTTTCTTCGCTTTGATAATCTTCTCAGGGTCAGGCACGGGTTCAACTGGTGATTTTTGAGGATTTCTTCGGGTGTGTCTCACAAACTGAGCCAATACTAAAATGAGGAGTCGCCAAATATTGGTCATCCTCTAGTGGAGTCGCCAAATAGATGATTACAACTAGAAATGTGCCCAGACTTTGTCTATCATCAAAATCTCGAAATGTGTCATCTCCTAGGGAAGCTGAGCTTCAATCTCCTCTCCTCGGCAATGGCGCCAATTAATGTTATCACCCCAAGAAACTCTCCTAGGTTGTATCTCAGAGATGCTCGAGAACATTACAAAACTCAACAAAATGTTGGAAATGGGTGAATGGAAGGAATGATGCTTGTCCAAGCCAGATAACCACTTCTACTATCCTTAACTCCAGACATGGGTGAATACCCCCAGACTACAAGGCTTTAGACCACAAATTACTCATAATTTGAGGATTAGGTGAATATGTAGAATACTGACCACACCAGCAGATGCACAGGGCCATGTGATGGCTGGCTGCAACTAGTAAAGAGGTCTGCAAATTTGTTTCCTAATACATAGACAGTATGATAGCTCTCTGGCACTAAGTAAACAGAAACCTGAAACAACACATTCACTGATACATGAACTATTCTAACACAGAGGTGGGATGACAACCCCTCTAATGCTAAATATCAAGATTTCATGAACAACTACATAATGGGCACAACCTAGAACAGGATAGAAGTGGAAAGTGAGCAATTAATAGCAAAAGAAGCTTGTATTAGCTAAAAATGAAGACCAGACACTGCAAGTATCAAACTAGTTACAGTCTCCAGAAGTTGAACCTTACATCAAAACAACAACCATCAACCCATTCCCTGATTACATCTATTTTCTAGGTATATATAGAGTTTTGTTACAAATATATTTTGTTGTTCTATGCGTGGAGGGGTCATAATGTACCACCAACCGCTTTAACTCTCTGGTGGAGTCTTTGCTACAATCTTCTTGCTTCAGTGGATGGATTTGATCTTTTTGGATGTTCTGTTGTCCTTCCTGAACGGGTGGAGTGCTGCAAGAAAGAAGCTCCATAATTGATAAATACTCTGATCTGCTCGAGGCATGTCCTTTTTCTTCTCGGCCATTCTATTTCTTAAATGTGGATGTTGGAGATAAAATGCGTCAGGTATTGGATACTGGCTACCTTCTTCCTTCGGAAGCATGGTATAGGCTATGGATGCGGACAATATGGTGGAGGCATGAGGAGAAAGATCAACCATTGAATCGCGTGGATCAACGATGGGGATCGTCTTGCAGAGGGTATCGGGAGAAAGGGAGAGTAGACGAATGTGAACCATTGAACCCCAGGCGGGCAGATCCAACGGCTATCAGGTGGATAAGATGCACAGCCAATAACGAGTGGGGAATGGGCGAGACAGGGTGTAAGTGGTAAATATCACACCGTCTTCGGAGGTCGGGCAGTATTCGTACAAGGGCTAGTGATGCGAGCTATTGGGTGACGCATGGCGGATTGGCTAGGACAGAAATCACTTTCCCTGCGACCTAATGCACGGGCAGTTTGAGGACGTGGGATGAGCAAATGTTGTTGGATTAAATACGGGCAGATCCAACGATCATCGGGGGCAGAAGATGTGTGGGGGTTAATGTATGATTGCGATTTGTGATAGCGATCAGATCGTATCGCAATATCGCATCAGCGGAAGTCGAGGGGCATAACATTATACACATGGATGCGATTTGCGATAGTGATTAAATCACATCGTAATATCGCATCGGCGGAGGGTTTATGAAGGCATACAAGTATAAGAATATAGGCAGAGTGAAGGGAAAAAATGGAGGCAGCAGGGTGAAAGGGAGTAAGCGAGGTGAAGGAGAAGGAGGATAATAACTGGTGCAGACCTCTTCTGAGCAAGAAACCGAGGACCGAGCTTACTTCCACTCTTTGAAAATCAAAAACATGTAGTAGAGCTAATAGTAATATTTGTAGCCTCATCAATGGGAAATTAATTTTAACAAATTTGAAACAATCTCAATAAAGATCAAATTTGTAAAATACATTTTTATAGCTTTGAATGAGAATATGTAGATGTGTAATTTCATGCACATTCAATATGGATTTGAGAAATTAAAAATATATAACCAAAAAGAACTTATGAGCCTCAAATATCTAGATATTAATTCTTAGAAAAAGTAATTGAAGGTTATAGATATAAAGCAATTCAAAGTAAACAAATTCTTACTATTATAACATTTTGTTGGACACCTAATCCACTAAGGGTTATGGTGTGGAAGTCTAATAGTCAAAGGGAGACCAAGAAACCTTGGAAGATGAATCCAGTGGTCATCTAGAATGTATAAATTTATATCTTTGTTAATAGAAATGTAAGTCACACCTTATCATTCATCCACATTCCATGTGTGTTTTTTAACACGGTATTGCCAAATTGGTTCAAAATACCTTTGCCATTCTGACCTTGTTAGGTGTAACTCCTTTGATTTATGGTTGTTTCTTTGCCATATGCTTGACCACTGAAATGTGCAGGTCCCATTTTGGCAACCCTTTTTCCACTGTAACCTTTCCCTCTACCATTACCCACCTTGGTAAATCCATTTGCATTGTGATAAATTAAATTCTCCTTTTATTGCTTGACTATAACACTTTTGCAATCATTTTATGCACTGTACACGTTGGTCGAGGCCCTCCTTTAGATGATACACACTATGCATACTATGAAAAGCTTCCGAGAGTATTATAAATGCATAGACTTTGGTTTTCATGCATGCGTAGTGCACAATGGAGCAAGCATTCTGAAATTTATTCCAACGAAGAAATTGAAGGTTGGACATTCATTGTTGAAGATTTAATTTTGTGGAATATAAAACGTTGAAGGTCGGTTTCTCCATGCATGGTTTATGTGTGATGAATGGAGCGTATGGTATCATACTAAATGTAAATGTGTTGATTTCTATATGCTATCTCTTTATTATCTACATGTAAGTTGTTCCTGGAAAATAAATGTTCATTTCCGTACATTGAATTAATTTATATTCATTGAATAGAATTGGTCATTGTTGTTATCACTCTTGTTTATAAATGTAGTGAACTATGAACCATTGAGATTTGTCTTGTAGCATTCGACCTGGAATGAATTGAGTCATAAATGGGTTTACGTTTAGGTGTTTATCTCTGCATTACTCTTGCACTCAATTTCGTGTTCATGACATATGTTGAACGATCTCCATTCAAGTCTGTTGAAGCACCTAGCTTGAATCTCCTGCACTAAAAGATTTGTATTGGCTTGTTGGCACAAAAATGACAACAGGGTTGAGACCTTGGGTTTAGGCACAAGGGGCCAACAAGGCTTCGCTATAGTCTAGAGCAATGTTGGCATTTTCACCTTACCTAGGGAGGGTAAGGAGTCTCACCCAAGGCGTGCCCCGAATGAAGGAGATGAAGGTGGAATTAGATACCAGGGGATTCATATCAACCTGAAGAGAGAAAAATATAGTATATTAATATACAAACTACCTAGATTGCATCATTCTACTTATGTTATATCAGGAAAATATCTAACCAGAGGCATCCATAAAAATTTTAAAGAGTTAACACAATTCTTAACGACACAAGGTGGTTCCATAACTTTCTTCTCCATTAACATAACATAATTCAGTACATAAGGCTCAAGGCCTTATCATTAACAGTAGAAACCACACAACTAGCATAACCTTGTACAAACAAGATCATGGATTCTTTCACATTATTCCACAACATAGGAAGACTAGAACTATTACAGACTTGCTCTACTAACTAGCAACAACACCTCCTTCACTCTTTCTTTCACTTTCTATCTTCTTCCATTCACCCAGACTTCCAATTATGCTTCCCTTTTGCTTGGTTTCCTTCATTCTCGGTTTCCTTCACCCAGACTGCTAGTTATCCTTCAGTTTCTAATCTTCCCTCGGCTGCCAACCCTACAACTCCCCAATGGTCATCTCCACCACTTGTCATCGACTTCTTTCTCCACAAAATCTCAAAATGAAGGCCCCAATAACACCCAACCATAGTCCATTGACTCATCCCTGAGTCAATCTTCCCTTGGTGCTGTCAGTGTTGTTGACATTTCTATCGATGCCTCTGTTATTATTATTGTGGGTGCTTCCCTTGGTGCTTTTGCTACTACTGCTTCTAATTGTGCTATTGCTACTTCTTCTTGGCCTTATTTTTCAAATGAGGCCCAACTTCGGCACAACAACAATTGTACCCTGGTGGAATTGAGTGTAGTTTCTTCCTGGTGTCTGTAATTGTTTCTCTTGGTAAAGACACTAGTACCATCCCATCAAAGATGTACAAGTACTTCCCTTCTCTAATTTCCCATGTGATCCCCGGCCCCGGCCCAACCTCTGCATGAAAATATTTGGCTGATAACACAAATTTTTGGTCCCGCATCTAAAAGGTGTGTAGGTGAACACAATGCAGCCCGATGAAGGTATTCCCATGAGTAGCACCACACCGAATTGATGTTGAAAATTTGTCTACTAACGACATGAAGATTCTTTTGGAATCTCTGATCACCTTGAGAATTTTGACATACCAACCTCCAAATGAAGCCTCATTAATTTCCTTACTGTGTGGTTCTCCCGAAGTCCTCCATGGCACATATCAAAGAGCTAAGGGTTGGTACTCTAAAATTGGTACCAAGTCCCTACCCTTTGGTGGACACCACTTCCACATCGCTAGAGACACTACCAGATAGCCATAGATGAAGTTGGTGGTCCTCTTAAATGTCTCCACAATCTTCAAACAACTCATTAAGTAGAAACAGGTACCAATTTAATTTAGCGCCCTCTGTACAATGATCCACGACCGATATCATGTCCAACGTGCACTTGTTATTTGAGAAATGGTGCATCAAATTCCCTACAATTATGTAGCGAGATAAATTTAATTTTCTTCTTATTGATGAGGTCAATGCGCACTCCCTTTCCCCACCTCTTAGTGTTGTACTTGGAATAGTAGTTGACATCTCCCTTTTTCTTCACTCTTTACAAATTTGTCTAGAATGTTGTTGAAATCGCATCCCCCATTGTTGATAGACCTATGAGTCTCTTAATATCAATCGCGTGAATCAGATACTCCTTTTCCATCCAAAGCGACCCACCGTGCATCTTGTTGATAAAAAATTTAGCACACTACATTACTGCAAGAGTCATTACAAACACAGGCAAAGTCCTCAAATGTAATAGTGTGGACCATTGAATTCGCCTGTAGTTGTTCTTGACCTTGATTGTTGTTGTCACATCCTCCTTTGTGTCTATCTTTGTATATACTTCCCACTTTAGGGATGGAAATTTAAAATAACCTCACAAATCATTATTGACGAGCGTAGCTTTATCGTATTTTCCATAGAGTAGCTTTGTAACTGAAATCCTTGTGTCCAACCCAACATCAGGAATGGAAATAATTTCCTTTGTCATGCTAGAAAATTGCTAATAGATTGAAATCACTAGTGGTCGATAGTAAATTCTTGGATGACAACACTGAGAGTTGGACTATGACTAGAGCTACTCTATCACCCTAGCTCCAAATTTTGAGAAATTTGGCATTGCCATGAAAAATAAGTAGGCCAGCTTGACACGATGTTTCTGGCAAGACTCGCTAACTAATTACTACAACAACTTCCACTATGCAGACTCGAACATGTTAATCCTTCGTCGATTGAGATGGACCTCACTTGGTTGACACACTTATGAAAAAGGTAAGGTAGAGTTCATGGGTAATTATGTTATCACAATGGAAGACGTTTAGGAATTAATTTTTTCTATAATGGGAATATTTTATGGAAATCTTGAATGACACCAGAATTATTGTTTAATTATTATGGAAATGAGTCCTAACACATGTGAATTACCGCACCCCCCCGTCGACCACAAATAGTTGCGGTGTGGTGACATTGAAGACACAACTAAACTAATGTCCCTGATCCTTATTGGAAATATTTTGATGACGGACTCATCATTACAAGTTAAAAACTTAGAAAGAATTGAAACTAAATACTTGACACACTAAATGACGATCAAATAACTAACTCCTACTGAATTCTCCTAATCCTACCTATGATTCCCTTTCGAAGACCCAATCAATTTTGAATATAAATATTTGATGTGTGGAAGGATTTCATGTGTGTATCATTCACTCAACCTGGTAATAGTACTCCATCTAGTTGTGCAACCTTGACAGCTCCAAACTCCCTGATTTCCGAAACTATGAATGGGCCTAACCATTGCATCTGTACTTTGTCCAAAAACTTCTCAAATTTACTGTCATAGAATAGAAACCCCCCCCCCCCCACTGTAAATACATGCTTCTTGATGTGTCTATCATGCCACACTTTTCCTTCTCTGCTCGACCGATTAGTGAAAATTTGCTAGGAACCTTGCTTCATCCATTTCCAATAACTCATCTAATCACTTCTGGAGTGATGCCTCCTGTGTCATTCTAGTGGCCTAGATGATAAAGATTCTTGGAATGATGAACTCAGCTGGAAGCACAACATATCACCCATGCACTAGTTGGAAGGGTGTTTGTTTATGTAGTCTCTTCACCATTGTGCAGTATGCCCATAGTGTCTCACTGGAACCCTCTCATCCTAATCATCCCTATTGAATGAGAGTACCTTAGTTAACCTTTTTTCCAATATTTTGTTGAATTCTTCCACAGTTACATTGGCCTGTGGGTGATATGGAATGCTCTTGTGATGTTATATCATGAAGTTTTACAAGACAAAAGCAATTGTTTCGTCGACGAAATGAGTTCCTTGGTCATTGGTTAGGTCTAGGGGCACTTGAACCGTGAGATGATACTCTCAAATATAAACCTCGTAGTTGTATCTGTTGTGTAGTCCTTCACTGGTGTTACTTTGGCCCATCTAGTGAGATATTGATTCATTATGATTATGTACCTAACCTGAATGTGACATACCAGTGGGTTCATCGGCCCTATGAAATCAATTTCCCATTTTTCAAATATTTGTAATCCCCGTACCAACTATAATGGGAGTTCATTGCAATTTGATGGTTTCCCAACCCTTTGGCACACATCACAACCTTTTGCGTATTCTTTAGAAAATTTATAGACCATTGGGCACCATAATTGTGTTTGCGACACCTTTCGTGCAGTGGCTTTCCCTCCTACATGGCCAGACGCAACTCCTGAATGGCATTCCCATAACACATTGTGTCATTCGTGGTGAAAGACACATAGCAGCAACACTTGATCCAAGCCTAGTTTGTATGTGTTCCCTATGATTAGCTGATAATAAGTTTCTCTTACGACCATGTGTCATCTTTGTGTAGTCATGTATTCATCTGGACATATCCAGGTAGCTAGGAAAGTTTTGATTTATTCTAGGTAATAGGGTATTGCTTCTACTCTGAAGAAATCAACATCAGGCAATTGGTCATCTAGGGAACCTCCACTTTCTCCTTACTCCAACCTTGAAAGGTGATTAGGTCTAACATTTAACCGACCTGTTTGATGATTACCTCGAAGCTAAATTCCTGAAATAGTAGCAACATTTTGCAAATTCTCCACTCGAGCATAGGTCAGTAAAGAACTTACACAGACCCCCAAGTAAGTAGTGTCTAAATTTTTTAAGAGAGTATACCATAGATAGTGACTCCCTCTCAGTTGTGATGTAATTATTTTCTACACTAGATAACTTCCTGCAAGAAAAGTAGATCAGATGGTCAAGGCTCCCTTCTCTTGGTTGGGCCAACATTTCCCCTAGAGCAATACTGAATGTATCAATATGGACATGGAATTTCTTATTCTAGTTAGGATAGACTAGAATCGGTGCACTTCCCAGCCTCTCCTTAAGTATGTTTAGCGCAGCTTGACATTCCTCAAACCACGCAAATTCCTCCACCTTCCTTAGCAGCTTCTCCATTGGTGCAGTGATCAAGGTGTAGTTGTGGATGAATGTTCAGTAATACCCAGTGTGCCCTAATGTTGGTCTAAGTTTATGATGTTAGTAGTAGGGTCCATGTTGACTATTTATGAAACCTTAGCAGGATCTATGCATATCACATCTTTGCACACAATGTGGCCCAAAAGTGTTCCAAATGGAATCGCAAATATGCATTTATTTAGGTTTAAGGATATCTATAGTCGTCTGTAGCGATAAAAAATTATCCTAAGTAGGCTTGAATGTTTCTTCAATAAGTTGTATAATGTTCAGTTATCCACGTATACCTCCAAGAACCTATGGATGTAGTCCCTGAATACTCCAATCACAATCCTTGAAAATACTGCAAATGCATTCTTAAGGCCAAATGATATCACATGGTTGGCATACATCCCCATTTTATAGCGAAGTTGGTCATATTCTTATCTTCTTCCGTGATTTTTACCTGGCCGTAGCTTGAGAACCCATATGTGAATGAATATTCTTCGTTCCCCGCTACGTTGTCTAGGACCTCATCACTAAATGGTGTTGGGAATGGGTCATGTACAAGAGTATTGTGAATGTTGTGATATTCCATGCAGACACTTATCTTTGTAGCATCCTTTTTGTTCTGTATCACTATCATACTGACCCATTTTGTGTCTTCCACTTGAAAAATAAGTCCCACCTCTAACATATTTTCTATTTCTTTCTTTAACTTCTCTTTGACTCTTGGGTTAAACCTGTATGGCCTAAGCTTTATTGACTTTGAATTAGGTTTCTGTAATATCGCTTGTGAAAAATCCATTTAATAAAAGTTAAAAAAGGAAAAATAATAACCACAGTTGATGGGACACTTATTTCAAGCTTAATGTTGAGAAAAAGCATAGTGATGGGGATCGCTTGTGGTTGTCTAATGGCTAAGGAAATTGGAAAAGTAAATGGCTAAGTCTTTGGAAAGGCAAAACGGAATTTTTGGCACATTTATTTATGAAAATAATGGAAATTAGGAGAAAAGGGAGGTGAAAGGTCAGAGGTTGCATGTGAGGAGGAAAATGAAGGAAAATAATGGTAAATGGAGAAAATAGAGGCCTCATTCATAAAAAGGCTTTTGAGGATTAGTTGGTAACCTTCTTTCCAGTTAAATGTTGGAGCTCTCTTATTATTCTCTCTCTCTCTCTCATGCTCTTGGATACTTAGATTTTTCTTGGAGCACTCTTGGAGGGTGTGGCATACTTGGATTTTTGGACCAAGAATGAAAAGGAAGAGTAGGAAAGTGCAAGAGGACATCGTGATCAACATCTATAGCGGGATTTGATTCTAGGTACTAAGTTGCATGTATGTTTTCCTCACTAGTTTTGGCATGCATGGAATATGCATGTGGTTTTTTGGTCATGATTTGTCATTGTCATGGAGAATTTCCTAGATTGACAGTGGATTTCCCAGCCTTGTCATTTCCTAGATAACCATGGACATTGTGGGTTTATTTCATTGTTTATTTTGGTTGGTTCTCAAGCTTCCTTATCTTGGGTTGAGTTATTAGTTCCTAGAAACCCCAGTTGGAAAAACACTCTAGAAGCCTTATAACAACTTGGGTTGAGTTACTAGTCTTGGAATCCTTGACAAACACTCCAGAATCCCTTGATGGGTTAAGTTACTAGTCCTTGAAGCCTTGGTTGGACAAATGCTCTGGAATCTCAATTATAGTTGTGGGTTGAGTTACTAGTCCTGGAATCCTTGGTTGGAACAAATGCTCTAGAATCCCTCGAAGGCTTGGATAGAGACCAATATGATGATGGTTTTGTGATGTCCGACAATGAGGTGGAATCATTGTTGATGGTTTGAGGTGGACGACCTTCGGAATCCCTAGATGGATTTGGATTGATGTGTTCTATGACACCCCACATTCATGCTTGGAATATGGCACGGGGGTGAATGGATGAACAGAGATTTGGCTTAGCCGTTCTATGGTGGGGTGGAACGTGTAAGTCCCATCTCAAGTTTGGATTTTTCATCATCAATATGAGGTTATTTATCCTTGTATTTATATGAGTATTATATTGGTTTATATGTGGATCATATGGATGTGATTTCATTGGTATTTTTTTTGCTATTATGTTGGTTATATATATGTTATATGATAGAAGCTATGTATGGATCTCATCATGTTTTGATTGGTAAATGAATGAACAATGTATCTATGACCTAATGGATGAAATGGTAGTTGATGTGTTGAGGAATCAATGTTTCTTAGTGATTCTTAGCTAAGTATGAGACCCCTATGCTCATATTTTTTATTTACACCTATAGATTACATATTTGTGATATGTTTGACAAAATTATTGTCATGGCTAGTAGGGGTCCAGTCAAGATCTTATTCAAGTGATTGAATTTGTACTGTCATTTCTATGTTATTTTAATATTCTAAAGATGTCATTCAACTTTGGGCAACAGCCTGCGTTTTGGGCTTGAAAAAGTGGCTCAAATTCTGGGGACGTTGGCACAACACTCTGCAAAATAGTCCTTGGATACTAGTTTTCATGCTTGTGAGAGCATCTAGAGGTCCCTAAACGCTGGAATTTCGATAGCATGAGAGTGTCAAGAGGTCAAGTGGTCCAAAATATCAGTGGAACCTAGGGGATGATTGGCAGCAAGGTTGGATTGGCTCTTCAGGGTCCTAATACTGATGTTGAATGTTTGTATGGTGTGTTTCCATCAGCTCCACTCCCTTAACATGACTTAGGAGGTTGAATCATATCATAGTCGCCTCTCGTCAAATGTTTACCTTGGCTGGCTGATTGCTTGGGTAGATGCGAGAGGAGGGTGTTACAGAGTGGTATTAGAGCATGTTTCACCCCTCAGACTGGATGGGTTGTGTGTTTATCATGCATTCCTTTCAGTTGCATGTGTGTCTCTTACACTTTCATTCCATGTTCTTGTTGCATTTACATAATGTTGATCATGGTTGTAGTAATGTCACCATGTGGAAGTTGATGTTGTTATTGTGGATTGCATCATCGTGAGTGTATAACTGGTTACATGTTGTTATATGTCTCTTACATGTATCATTTTGTATGCTTGGTTTCATTCTTGTATGGTTGGTTGCATTCTTGTATAATTAGTTGCATGTATCATTCTTGTAGGCTTGGTTACAAGTATTGTTCATTTATGCTTGATTACATGTGTTTATGCATGTGTGTGGTTGGTTACACATTTCTTATGCATTTTAATGTCTACATGTGGTCAAGTGTACAGTGATGTAATAATTTTTTTCACGTATGAGGTCATGTGTGTGTTGTTGTTAAGGTCATGCATTGATGACTAGACCATAGCTAGAATGATGGTTGCATGGTTATATGCTTATGTGTTATGTTTCAATATGTTGTCATGATTATGTTTTACATGTATCCCGTTGAATTGTTATTCTTGCAGACAAGGTATCCTCCCCGAGCTATACTAAGGTATGTTAGTTTATTGTGATTTAGTTTAGCTGACATCATATACCTTGTAGGAATAAATATCAAATGGCTAGAAATATAGTAGACTACAAAGACTCTTCCTATGAATGAAAAGAGTAGTATAGTGTTGGGAGCTCTTCTGATTTGGAAGATACGCTTAGAATATTAAAGGAAGAAACAAGGAGTTGTAAGGAAAATAATGACTGAATCATGTAGGCACAAGACTAAATCATGTAGGCACAAGATTGAATCATGTAGGCACAAGAGAAACAAGCAGAGCTAAAAGCAGTGATACTTCATAGTTTGTTAGATTTGTAGTGGTAGGAACCATGTTAGATCAGCTACGAGTAGGAGGATAGAACTAATGGGGCATATGGTAGTAGGTCAAATGGTGGTCACAGATTAGATAGAGATGACACAATCAGAGATGGAAGATTGTTAGACACTCTAGAGAGGAGAAGGGATAGACACAAGTATTATTCTAGTTCTGATTCAGATAGGCACTATGAGCATCATCATTATCATCCTTATAGGAGGAGTGATAGGGGATACTTGCCACATGAGTTTAAGAAAGAAAAGCTACCTACTTTTGATGGAGATATGAAGAAACCATAGGATGTAGAGTCATGATTGCTTGGCATGAGGAAGTTCATTAGGTGTCATGACTATTCAGAGAACATGGAAGCCAAATTAGGCACATTTAGGCTCAAAGGTAAAGTAGACATTTGGTGGGAAGACATGAACAATGTCATATGTATTCATGAGGAAGACTTGACTCAGAGTGAGTTTGAGAAAATATTTAAGAAGAAATATCTATCAGATAGATTCTTTGATGACAGGGGAAAATAATTCTATGATCTAAAGATGGGATCAATGACAAATGATGAGTACACTAGCATGTTCTTGGAGCTACTGGGGTATGTGCATTACCTCAAGGAGGAAAAGGCCAAGATTCAGAGGTTCATTAGTGGATTAACGGTTTCATTCAAAGACAGGATTGAGTTCGATGAGACTAGATCATTGGAGGAGGAAATTTGAAAGTTAAGGCATTGCTATGAAAAATCGAAGCACAAAACGAAGACTAAGGTAGATTGGAAAAGTAATGCAAAGAACAAAGGAAAATGGGACAAAAAGTGAGCAAGACACCAGGGTACAAATAATAAAGAGAATGTTGCACCATCTAATAATTTGAATGCATCACATAGAGGGCAGGGACATCCATCTAAGGAGTACAATAAGGGTACAGGCTACAAGCCTATAGAGTGTTGGATGTGTGGAAAAGATCATCACAGGAGAGATTGTCTGCAGAATCAAGGTGGTATGCCTTAGATATATAGTGCATAGGATACACAGACTATTGGATATGTTTCTTAGAGAATTGCTCATATTTATGCAGCATTGGATAACAAACAGGTAGACCATGAGGCATCTATAATTGAGATGGATGATAAGATTTCTGATCAAGTTATTTCTAATTTGATTGACCCTGGATCTAATTATAGTTATGTTAGCCCTGACTTGGTGGATAAGTGTGGTTTGATTAAGGATTTGCATGCAGAATCTTGGTTAGTGCAATTGGATATAGGTACGAAGAAGCGAGTTCATCATTGGGTAAGAGCTTGTGCATATGATTTTAATGTTATGCCTACCACAACACATTTGAATGTATTACCATTAGGATCATATAGTATGTTGTTAGGCATGGATTGGTTGTATCTTCATAGAACTAAGGTAGATTGTTATGACAAATCAATTGATTGTGTTGATGACAATGGAGAACCAAGAGTCTTGCAGGGTAGGAAGAAAGCCACAAGTTAGGATGGTAACACCTATGCAACTAAAGCATAATCATGGGAAAAGGTGTGGGTTATTTTTAGTGTACATTTCTAGTGAGAAAGGTAAGAAACTTGAGGATGTAGATGTGTTGAGTAGTTACCCAATTTTACAGCCATTTAAGGATGTATTTTCTGAGGATATTTTAGAGTTTTTTCCTAAGAGGGAAGTATATTTTTCTATTGAGTTAGTGCCAAGGGTATCTCTAGCATCAAAAGTACCTTACAAGATGAGCACACCTGAGTTGGTAGAGTTGAAGCTACAGTTGAAGGAAATCTTAGACAAGGGATACATTAGGTCAGGTGTCTCACCATTAGGCACACTAGTAATGTTTGTAAAGAATAAAGATGGTACTCCTAGATTATGCATTGACTCTAGGTAGTTGAAAAAAGTGACCATCAAGAACAGGTATCCATTGCCAAGGATTGATGATTTATTCAATCAGTTGAAAGGAGTAGTAGTGCTCTCGAAGATTTATCTGAGATCCAGATATCTTTAGGTACACATCAAAGAGTGGGACATTTACAAGATATATTTTTAGACCAGGTATGGGAATTATGATTTTGTTATAGTTCCATTTAGCTAAGGGCTTAACTAATGCTCCAACTACATTTATGTGTTTGATGAACAGTGTGTTGCATATGTATTTGGATAATTTTGTTATTGTTTTCATTGATGACATATTGGTATATTCTAAAAATGAGGAAGAGCATGCCAAGCATTTATCACCAGTGTTGAGGTTGTGAGAGAGCATCAGTTGTATAGTAAGCTCAACAAGTGTAGTTTCTTTCAAACTAAGGTACATTACTTGGGACATGTTGTCTCCAAGGAGGGAATTGCAGTAGATCCAAAAAATATAAGGGCCATCACAGAATGGGTAGCTCGTAGGAATTCTCATGGGGTTGGCAGGCTATTATAGGAGGTTCATCAGGGACTTCTCACAAATTTCTGATCATATCAAATCACTACAGAGGAAAGATAAGAAGTTTGAATGAATAGAGGAGTGTGAGGCTAGTTTTGAGTAGCTTAAGTAGTTGTGGACACATGCACCAGTGTTAAATAATATAGATTTGGAAATGGAGTTTGTGGTATGCACATATGCTTGCAAGAAAGGACTTGATGGATTCCTTATTCAAGATGGACAAGTGGTATGTTATGAGTAGCGAAAACTGAATTAGCATGAGCAAAACTACCACACAATGTGTTATACGGGAATAGTGTCCACACGGATGTTTCTATTCCCACTAAGATGTGTGGCTATCTTAGAAACAAACAATCAAAGTCTACTATTGATTCCTTTTATGAAAATAGATGAGAGGAGAACCAAGAGGGCCAACCAGAGTCTTGCACTCGATTCCCTCTCCTTCTTGATAGAGTTTTTCTGCCTGCTCTTTGTCTGCTCAACTTCAAAAGGACCTATAGAATCACAACGACATACTACTATGCAAGAAACAAGGATCTAAATTCACAAATAATGTAGGATCAGATGTACATTAACCATATACAAGCATATATAAACAAAGTACACCAGGATATGGAAGGAAACAAGAATAGCTTTATTCAGATAAAAGTAGAAAGAGGATTACAACCATGAGCAACTATGACCCAACATCATCCTCCAGCTAAGAAGCCCTTCTTTCACCTCAAGCAAAGAAAAATCACCCAACACTGTGAATGTACACAAGAAAACTGACAACACTTCTCTATAGATTACAAAATTCAGCCCTTGGATCTCTGTGATGAGGGATCCATTTATAGATGATTACAGATAGGTGAGTCATCTTTTGGGATCTTGATTAGTGTTTTCTCTCTGATAGTTCCTACTTCCACTTGGAGAATGAAGATCTCTTACTCATCCCTGGTCGAAAATGGAGTGGCAAGTGTCAGAGGGGAAGCTTCTAGAAGATTCCATGATCTTCCACCTCGCATTTTTGTCCCTGCCATTTGTTCATTCCCGACCATCGCAC
>APFE030450089.1:2484-12896 GCA_000404065.3 Pinus taeda | reverse complement strand
ATCTGAATGCCTTTAATACCTTGGTAAGCTAGTTATTAGCTATTCATATTAAAATTCCATATGAAGATAAGTGCATCAGTTTGTTGTGTTCTCTACCAAATTCGTGGGATAGAATGGTTGTTGCAATAGGTAGCAATGCAATTGCCTTGCAGTTTGATGAAATAGTCTCATCCTTGATGTCAGAGGAGATGAGATGGAAAAATATGGAGGGAAAAAATGGTGATTCCTTGTCTATTCGAGGACGGTCCCAGAATGGAAACAAAAATAATTCCTCGAGTGGGAGACTTAAATCTCCAAGAAAACATGTAAAGGTGTGCTGGAAATGCAAAAAAGAAGGGAATTTCAAAAGGGAATCTAAATCTAAAACTCTTGAGAAAGGAAAGGGATTTGATGATGCCACTTTTGTAGAGGTGAAAACCACCTTAGATTAAGGTGGGCATGTGTACTTGGCTTCTTCTTCAACTACACATGTAGACCATGAGGAATGGTTGATTGACTCAGGTGCATCCTTTCACTTTACTCCCCATAGAAAATGGTTTTGCGAGTATGAGAAATATGATGGTGGTGATGTCTTCTTAGGGGATGACAGGAAGGATAGAATCATTGGTTGTAGAAAATTCAAGTTGAAGTTGCAAGGTGGAAGGATTAGAACACTTTTGGGTGTTTTGCATATTCCTGCATTGGCTAGAAATTTGATTTTCATAAGTAAGTTGGATGATGCAAGTGTAAAAACAGTGTTCAAGAAAGATACTTGCAAGATGGTTTGGGGAGCATTGGAATTGATGTGGGGAGTGTGGATTGGAATTCTATACAAGCTTCAAGGTAACATTATTTTTGATGGATGCAATAGTTCTATGGTTCCTAAAAGTGGAGCAGAAAATCTAGTGGTCTCCGGAGAAAAGACCATGTTATGGTATCAAAGTCTTAGACATGTTAGAGAGAAGGGCCTTCAAATACTTCATGGTAATGGTATGGTATAAGGCATGTCTAATTTCTCTCTAGATTTTGATTTATGTGAAAATTGTGTATATGGGAATCAGAATCGAGTGAGTTTCCCCTTTTGTGCTAAGAGGGGGAAATGAATATTAGAGATTGTGCACAGTGATGTGTTTGGACCTATGTCAGTTCCATCACTGGGTAAGTTTTTGTACTATGTATCATTTATATATGACTTGCCAAGGAATATATGGATATATTTCCTCACGAAGAAATCTTAACTCTTTGACAGGTTTAAAGAATTTAAGCTTTGGTGTAAAACCAAACAGAGAAGAAGATAAAGGTGTTGAGGACAAATGATGGTGGAGGGTTTTGAAAAAATGAATTTGAAGAGTTTTGTAAGAAGTGTGGTATAACATGGTAGAAGAAACTGCATACACACCTCATAAAAATGGAGTTGCAAAAAGAATGAACATGACGTTGATGGAAAGGAAAGAAGCATGCTCAGTGGTGTCAGGTTAGGACAAGAATTCTGGGCAGAGGCAGTGGAGACTACATGTTACCTGTTCAACAGATCACCTTAATTAGTGTTGGAAAATGAGACTCCACAAGAGGTATGGACTGGTAAGAAACTTTCTCTTTCACATCTGAGGTTATTTGGATGTGATGCATATATACATGTTCCAAAGGAGAAAAGAACAAAGTTAGATAGTAAATTTGAAAGGTGCACCTTTATTAGGTATAAGGATGGTTTAAAAGGTTATAAACTTTGGAACCTAGAAACAAGGAAGGTTGTGTATAGCCGAGATGTGGTGTTTATAGAGGTGAAAGATGTTATTAAAAATGAAGTCCTAAAAAAGGAACTTGAGAAGATAGAGTTTGAGATAAAGGAGGAAGAATCAGACTCTACAACAAAAGAGTGATCAAAAGATAAAGAGCCACAAACTCCAATCGTGAGAAGATTAGTTCGAGAAAGAAGGAAACCAAAAAGGTATAGTCCATCTTCTTTCTGTTCAAATTTTTCTTTATCTATTACTGATGATGATCCCATAATTGTGGGGGAAGCAGTAGATTCAGAGGATGGAAAACTATGGGGAGAGGTCATGGTTGATGAAATGACATCTTTGCACAAAAATGAGGCTTGGGATCTGGTGGATTTGCTGGCTAGAAGGAAAGCCATTAGCAGCAAATGAGTGTTTAATAAGAAGATGAATGCACAAGATAAGATTGAGAAATACAATGCTCAGTTGGTAGCAAAAGGTTATTCCTAGGTGTTGGGAATTGGTTTTAGTGATATTTTGTCTCTCGTTGCCAAGGTAGCTTATATTAGATTACTTTTATATGTTGTTGTTTCTTTTGATTTTTAGGTAGAATAGATGGATGTGAAGATAACATTTCTTCATGGGGATCTAGAAGAAGAGATCTACATGAAGCAAACTAAAGGCTTTGCGGTGAAGGGTAAGAAATAACTAGTATGCAAGTTAAAAAAGCCTTTGTATGGGTTAAAATAGTCACCAAGGATGTGTTATCATAAATTTGATAGATTTATACGGGGACTTGGCTTCACTAGAAGCAAAGAAGATCACTATGTGTATTTTAAATTAATTGGTGATTGTGTTAATTATCTGTTCTTGTATGTGAATGATATCTTGCTAATTGGAAATGATAAAGAAATTATCCAGGATTAAAGAACCAATTGTCCCCCAAATTCAAAATGAAAGATATTGGTTCTACAAATTATATTTTGGGTAAGGAAATTAAACAAGATTGGGCAAAGAGGAAGATCTGGTTAAACCAGAGGAAGTATGTTGAGAAAATAACGCAGAGGTTTAATATGTAGGATAGTAAATCGGTGAAGGTTCCTATTCTTGTAGGTGTAAATTTATATTATGAAAAGTGTCCCAAGGCACAAGAAGAGGAAGAGGACATGTCTCGTGTTCCATATGCAAGTGTATTCAGTAGCCTGATGAATGGAATGGTCTGGGCTAGAACAGATATTGCACATGCAATGGGAGTGTTGAGCAGGTTTATGTTGAAACCAGGAAAGGAGCATTGGACAATAGTGAAGCGGGTTTTCATATATTTGTGTGGCACTAGTGATTATGGTTTGTGATACTAAGGAAGCCCAAGATTGGACAAAGTTTTAGACAACCATGGCTTTTGTTAGTGTTGGTATCTTCATCCCTATGTCAGAGATCAAATCCTCTTGTTTCATTGCATATTAGGTATCCCGCCCAGTCAGCTGCATTCCATTAGGCGCATGGATCATTTGACGGTAGTGGCTTCTCCTACAGTTTCCCTCATGTCATTTACCTGTTGGCCCATGTTCTTCATCAAAAAGCATATACAGTCACCTTTTTGTCTTAAATATTGCAAAGTATTTTCTAGGGTTTCATTTTCATTAGGTCTAGGGTTTCATTAGTGTTTCATCAAAAAGGGTTTCAAAATGTCCAATAACAACCAACAGGCAAATGAGGAGGTTCCAGTACCAATAAGGTTCATAATCAAGTGATCAGAGATGTATTTTTTGTTATGCTCTTAACCTGCAAATGATACCCAAATATAGAATATGCGAAGAAAAGATACCCAGAACATAGAATATGCGAAGAAAAGATACCCAGAACACAGGATAGCAATGATTTTATTATTCAGAGAGTAATGTTCACTTGCCTCTTCGAGGGGGCAACCTCCAATAGAGCAGAGCTCGATTACAAAATAAGACACGATGCTCCTCGCAGGGAGTCTCTATCCTTTATATATGACTCATACATGCAATACCACGGGCCAATACCGTGGTATTACTAATACCATCTATCTAATACTACGACCCATTTGCAGCTAACTGTGGTTCCGTTATTAATTGTGGATTAACCACTTACAATTATTAATATGGGCTTTCTTGACTCTTGACTATGACGTGGTCCCATTACATAAATAAGGGGGTTATGGTGGGACCCTAACAGGTAACTTCAGATTTATAAGTAAAGAGGCCTAGTGCCTCACTAGGGTCGACTTTTTCTTTGCTTGTGAAAACTCTGCTCAAATTTTGAGCTTACTATTTTATGACAGTTTTATGCAATCTTGCTATTTTTTATAATGAATATGGAATCCTTTTTGAGCTAGCACTGAGTTATCTCAGAGGGCTAAAGCTCTTGGGTTAGAGCCCAATCCAAGCAGGCAAGCTTTTCTTTACTTGTATTTGTATGCTTTACTTCAGTTTGTAGATTAGTTTGATGTTAGATGTATTTCTCTTATGGTTAAGAATCGGTTGCTTTTAATGATTTAGTAGCTTGATTCCATTTGTGCTTTTTGTAGTAGGTTAAGAAGTGATCAGAGAAGATTCAAAAGGCTAGAAACAGTGCCTTGGCCTATCTTCCTCCCTCTGGAACCATGATTTGAGGCAAATACTCTCTTGCTGCCCCAAAAACA
Organism: Pinus taeda; assembly: GCA_000404065.3. Taxonomy (NCBI): domain Eukaryota; kingdom Viridiplantae; phylum Streptophyta; class Pinopsida; order Pinales; family Pinaceae; genus Pinus; species Pinus taeda. The sequence goes on along the minus strand of APFE030450089.1, from coordinate 8,531 downwards.
CAGATTTTCCTTATTCCTAGGACTTCTAGTGTTTGCAACTCTCTAGTAGGTTGATAGTCTAGTTTTTATTTTCTTTAGATATTCTTTATTGTGTTCACTTCTTGATTTTCAATAGTCATTTTTCATTCTTTCCTTTCTAACAACATTTCCTAGCATTTCCTTCTATACATCATAGTTTAGGCCATTTTAATGCAAAACTCTTTTTTTCCTAGATTGCACCCATTCATTGGTTGCTTGATTTTCTTGGTTGACTATCAATTTCTATACAAAATATATCTTCCAACAGTAGGCCAGCTTACCAGCAATCACACCCTCCATCTGATCCATACCCTATAGGTCTCCCAAACCTCACCTCAATTCTGCCCTAGTTTCCTTCAATTTTCATAGAACTTCTTCCTCTCTCCGTGGGCAAACCCAATCATCTTTCTCTCTCCTAGTGATTCATGGTAGACCTTAGGTGCCCTAACACCTCATTCCAACCTTCATCCACCTTTTCCACCCACTCTCACACCCTCAAAACAATGAAAATTTCTCTCGGCCTCCTCTTGTAGGCCTCCTGTAGTTTCCCTATTTTCCTCTTGTAGTTTTCCTGTGTCCTCCTGTAGTTTTTCTTGTAGGCTTTCTTTTGACGGCTGAGTGTGGGAAAATCCTCTAAAATGCCACCACAGACCTCCTAGGACCCATCCACACTATCCTACATCCTCCCAAGCTCCAAAACCACCCTCTAACACCACCTGTTTGCTGCCACACTCATACACAATAAATTAGATGCATGTTAAATTCACATAAAAACACATAAAAATCCAAAAATATGTTTTTTGCTTATTTAATTCCAGAAATATCATGGTTAGATGTCATTTACTTCCTTGAGTAGGTAATGCATTTCTTTCATGGTTTTCGTAGTGTTTTTGGCAAAATTAGAATTAGCTTGTCAATTAGGGTTTACTAGGTCTTGCTTTACATTCGAGTATTTCTCCTTTCTGCAGTTAGAATAACATCTGTAGAGTAATCTTTCTTTCCTTTCATCACACATAGAGCTTCTTCTTAAATCTATAGAAGTTAGCTTGAGCTACTAGTGATCCCACATTGGTTGACTAATTGACAACCTACAGTGAGAACTAGTACTTGTGCATATAGTACCAATGCTTCCAAGTTTGTTACAAACTACCAGGTTGATAAAAGTAAAGTTGGTAGCCCAGGAGTTGCAGCATTCTTTCTGCAATACTGGTGCTCACCAGTATGATGGGAGAAAAGGTCTATGTGACTGGTGAGCTCTAGTATTGCAGCAATAATTCTGCAACTCCTGGGACTCCCTTCTTTACTTTTATCAACCTGGTAGTTCGTAAAAAACTTGGAAGCGATGGTGCTGTATGCACAAGTACTAGCTCTTGCCGCAGCTGTCACTTGGTCAGCTGGCACAAGTCTGCTAGGGGCTCAAGCCAACTTCTATGAGCTTTGAGAAGAAGCTTGTTAACTGATGGATGGAAGCTAATCTCAAAGGAAGCTAATCTTCTTATGAAAAGAAACTGAGAAATTGAAGGAAAGCGCAAACCCTAGCAAACCCTAATTCTACCAGCTAGTCCTACTGATGCAAAGAAGAGAATGCAAGCTATTGAAAGAGATTCCATTACTTCTATGACGGTAAAATACATGTTTCTAAACTACCTATATCTGAAGAAAACATCTTTTTGTATTTTTGAATAAGTCGTCAGTTTCATCATGCATAGGCTTTCACTGTTCTTGACTGTGCAGAGGTGGATCAATGAGGAGAAATGCTTGGAAGAGGTTGAGAAGGTTCAGAGAGGGCCTAAGGAGTCCCTAACACCCTTCCAGGGAGTTTCACAAAGTTTGGCTATCAAGAAACCTCATTTGTGAGCTTCTACATGAAGTCTGCAGGGGTTCTACAGGATGTTCAGGAATTTCTACAGGATGTTCAGAAATTTCTACAGGATGTTTAGAAATGGGATTTTGGAGAGTGGATGAGTGAGGAAATATGAAGGAATGGGTATGGAGGTAGGATAGGGGTTTGAAGTGGTCCAGGGACTGGTGGATGGTGTGGGAAGAGGTGTAGATGGCTGAATTTGCTCAAAGAAAGCCAAAATAATGGTTGCACAAAAAGGTAGGGTTATGTGGGCAAGATGACAAACGTGAGACGAAAAACCTAGTTAGGAGATGGAACAGATGGTTCTAATGAAGTTTGGGTGGATGAAGAAGTGGTAGAGGTGCTCTGCACTGCGTACTTCCAACTGAACCAATAAAGACTTCCAAGTAATCAAATTCCTAGTTATACCAACCTAATCTGATCTAGCTAACAGTAAAGTGAACGAACAACAACTTTATTTGCAAGGGAACCATATATATCAACTATGCAATGAAACAATTCAAAGATCTGAACATGTAACCAAATTCTACAAATGAAAACCGTACACTAGTGATTGCATGGCAAAGCAAAAATAATGTTTTTGTTTGGGACAGCAAGGTTGCTTTGATCTCAACCCCTGATCCTATGAGGGAGAGGTGAAGCCAAAGGTGCTTGTTGGCCTTTTTCTGGAGATTTTTCCTTGTTGATATCCTACCAATCTAATCCAAACATTAGAAGCATTTCTAACCATAAACAATGACCTAGTTAATCAACACAATTTAATCTGCCTAACAGAAATAAATTTGCAAATGCATAATAGAGAAACAACGATGCATAAAGGAAAAATAAAAATACATAAAGGAGGCCTTGGCTCTCAGGTTGGGCCCAATCCTAAGAGCTATGGCTCCTATAAAGAACTCAGAGCTGATACAAAATAGGATTGCTTGTCATCATCAAAAAATAGTCATCAACCGAAAGTTATGCCACAATGGCTACAAGAAAATGAGCTAAAAGTGACAGCACTATAGTGCAAAAAAATGGAATGGTTTCAAAAGTAAACTACGAAGGCTGAGGCCTTCTTATTTATACATCACGAGGGGCCTAACAGGCCTCCTAAATTCAAGGAACTTAGCTGTCCCAACTGCTAGTAGACAGTCCCTTTTCCAAAATCTGCTTGGCTGCCTTTAAGGATCTGTTTTGGTGGCCTGTGAGCTCGGAGTTGAGGGTGGAGATCCTGAGGAAGGGCCATTTAATGTTAGAGACAACCCCCCTACGAATCCTCACCTCAAGCTTGGCTGTCACCTAGCCCATGATTCCGGTTTGCTCCATTTTGTGTCCAGAAAAACTGAAAACCACATATTAGCCTCCTAGTAGATGACCACCCTTATTTGTTCAAATGAAATAAACATACTAAAAAAATGCATAATCTAGAAAATGGAGGATTGAACAAGGAAAATTAGGCAAAATGAGCCCATAAGTTACCCAATTCGGGGTTCATCATCACCCCCTCTTAAATTGTTTTGTCATTCTCGAGCAACTAGTCTAATCCTTGTCCTAATTGCTTCATCGCCTCCTCACATCCCAGGTTCTGAATTAATATATTCTTCACTTTCAGGATTCCGGCCTTCCTTTCCCCTCTTCCCATGCTTATGCTCTTCTTCTTCTGCCTCCTTTTTAGCAACCCCAAAAGCAAAGGTGGACTTAACTTGAGGCCTATCCAGCTGGCCTGAAGATTCTGCATAGACTTTTTGTAGAGAGGAACTCATGCCAAGGCCTCCCTCATTCTAGTTGGGGTGTGGTATTCCCTGATTTTGAGGTTGTGGGACAATGTGTTCCACCTACGGGTTCAAGCATGAACACAGTTGTCCCCCAATAGTCGCTCCATGTCCTTAAAATGTGCTATGGCCTGAGCCTGATGATCCATGTACTCTAACAGGGCCTGAGAGTCGGTTGCTAGGTGCTGGTGGGCGGATATCAATGCTGAGGGGTCCCTTGGCTCTACTCTAATCAGCAGTGGTTCCTGTAGTTCCCGGTCCATGACATTTCTGACCTCTATCGCTCTCTTTTCTTCATGGTTTAGCCATGAGGTCATGGCCATAAGCTACATGTCCCCTACTGCAGTGTTGGGGTCCCACGAGGTCATCTTGGGAAGGGCCAAATTATGAAGGTAGAACTCTGATAGCTTGGCCTTGTCTTCTACCGAACTGTTGTTACATAAAGCCATGAATTGTTGGGGTTTTTGGATTTGAGTGATACCCATCTGTGCCAAAGTGTTGATTTGAAATTGCAGCCACTGATCCCTGAGGTATAGGGCATAGGACTTGGCCGGTTGCCTACATTGCAGAGCTTCCATTTCCCAACTGGCCATGCAGGCCAGTTGGGCCTCCTTCTCTTGTATCTACTGTTTTAGAGACTGTATCTCTAGGCCTGCTTGCAATTCTCATTCCTGTAGTTGCCAGTTTAGTGCCTCAAGTTCATCTTGCATTCCTTCCTTTTTCTGAGGCTCTTCTGTGGTTTCTTTGGCTATTGTGGCCTCCTCCTGTTGTTTTTGTTCTCCCAAGAGGTGAGGCCTGTCTTCTTTCCTCTGTCCTTGTAACTCTAACTGTTGTCTAAGCATCTCATTCTCTTCTCATAGCTTGGCCTGCTGGTAGCTCTCCATATGTCGTACCCTTACCAATTCTCTTTGGGCCTCCTTGAGCTTTTCCTCCAGAGGACCTATATCTGCCACCCCCTTACATTTAGCGATCTTCATCCAAGTGTGGCTCCTTACTCTTTCTCCCTCTAGTGCTAGGAAAAGTGGCACTGTGAATTTTTGAGGAATGATTTTCCCGACCTCTAAGAAGTTATCATAAGAGCCCAAGCTGGGCGGGGGGCTTGGATCCATAATGGTATCAACCTTCTCTTCCTCCAGTGATGACTTAGCTTCTTTTTCCTCCATCTTTTCGGTCTCCTTCAGCTTAGCCAATGTTTCTTGTAGAGCAGCCTTGACATCCTGTAGAGAGGCCTCAGAGTTCAATTTTTCCATCCTTTCTTTCCATGTGGATGTCTTCAGGCTTCCCCGCTCATATGTGATGGATGTATTTTGTTTGGATGGGCTGTCTTCAACTGTAATTGGTCCCTTGGACTATTTCTCCTTTGGTCTGCCAGTTTTAATCCTCGTGCTTCTTCTCGCCTTAAAATAAATGGAAGGCTCCCTCTTCCACTTTTCTTTCTGCTTTGGAGATGTGATGAGGGCGGCCAGCACAACTGCTGCCTCCCTAGCTGGAATCTCAGGAGATTCTTCCTTCCCTTGCCCTTTTCTCAGACTTCTTGTAGAAATAGTTTTTGGACTTCCTGTAGAAATGGCCTTCTGGCTTCCTATAGAACCAGTTGGCACTATTTTGGCCTACTTGGCTGGGGGTGCCTTCTCCTTTAGCTTGGCTGTGGATACCTTAGGTGTGCCTTCACTTGCTTGGATTTTTTCAGTCCTTTCTGCCCTGCTCTGCAATCTCTTCTCCCTGGGTGTTTGTGTCATTTTTCCACCCACCATTTTGGCCTTAGTAGCTTGGCCTTTCTCTTGTGTCTCTTTCTGTCCTTGCTTTGGTGGTTTTCCCGAGGTTTCCTAACCCTTCGCTTTCTTTTCTGCCTCAATGTGCTCCTTCTCCTTGCTGCTGGAGGAAGTGAGTTCCTCGGCCAAAATTCAGATGTCATCATCCTTAGACATATTGCGAAAAATCTCCCAGGAGAGAGGGACAGTGTAGGTATGCAGTGCATCTTCTACTAGGAGCTTGATAAGCCCATGATGGGCCAGCTGGTCTAGTGTGCCCTCTCTCAGCTTTGTGGCAAACTCAATCAAGGATTGTAGGAGGAAGTAGGGGATGCTCAACTTTTGTTCTGTGGGAAAATCCATTTTGTGCCTGAGTTCAGTTAGCAAATGGATGTGATAACCATATACAATACTGAACCGCCCCTCACAGGTAATATATTTCATAATTTGAAGGCTGACTTCGCTCCAAAATGGCTGTAGACTGGTTCTTTGGACCCCATTCTTATCCTCTAAAAACTGTTCCTCTGGTAAGAAGAATTCCTTTTTAGCCTTTTGGCCCAATTTCCTCTCCTCTTTATCCCAGGGTACCCCCATTGGTAGATCATGTTGGGTTGTGTTATATTCTTTCCACGACTAACCTACGTAGTGAACTGGGGGGTT
>APFE030450070.1:4569-44441 GCA_000404065.3 Pinus taeda | reverse complement strand
TCCAGCCAATGCATTACAAGATATGGTCAGATTCATTTCTTCTTTATCTAGGCTTTGTTCCTAGATTATATCCTCTTTCTTTGGCCTTTCTTGCCCCTTTTCTTCTTCCTCTTCACAATCTATCTAGAATAATTTCTTCTTAGCACAATTATGACCCTTAGTGTATTTGCTATCACAACTGTGACAAAGCCCTTTTGCTCTTTTTTCTTCCAATTGTTGTGGTGTCAACCTTATAGGTTTTGGAAGGCTAGGGGTAACAACACTTCCATGTTTATTGTTCTGACTGGTATGCTTCCTGGTTGCCAATTTTGCTTTCCATTTTTCTTGCTAACCTGAATGCCTTCTCTAATGAATTAGGTTCCCAAAGGCGAACATCAGGTTGGATATTATCCTTTAAAGACCCTATGAACACATCAATCCTATGCTCCTCTAGAATATCTTTTACCCTTATGTTCAATTTTTGGAACTCCTCAATGTGCTCCATTATTGAACCCTTTTGTTTGAGACTTATCAATTGGCTAAAAAAAGTGTTGCTTTTTGTATCCTCATAATGTGCCATCAATTCTTCCGTAAAAATTGCCCAAGTGATAAATTGTTTATGAGAAGCAAAGCCATTGATACCATACAAACTGATTTGGTTCCAAATATAAAGTTGCCATACGTACCTTTTGTGTGTTTTGCACATTATTGAGATCGAAAAATTGCTCCATCTGTAATATCCATGTTGCGGGATCCTTGCCATCAAACTTCCTCATATCGATTTTTGGAATATGATGGGTCTTCGATCCCACATTAGAGTTTATGGAATCATGATTAACATTTCTTTTTTTCTCTTCATGAGTTTCCTTTACTACCCTTTCACCCTTAGTCACCATTTCTTGTAGCAACTTATTCATATTTATCTTCAATTCGTCCATGTTTGTCTTCAAATCTGTCTTCAAATCGTCCATGTTTGTCTTCAATTCTGTCTTCAAATCGTCCATGTCTGTCTTCAAATTTGTCTTCCAATCATTCATCTTAGCTTCCACGCCCTTTATCTTAGATTCCATGCCATTTATCTTAGCTTCTGTTAGCTTTTGTGAGGCTGACATTTTTTGCACTTGGTCTTGTAATTTTGATATATCATGTAGCATTTCTTACTCTTCTTCATGAGTCATGCTAGAGCTTTCAGGTTCCTTACTAGGTGTTTGCATTTTCTTTCCTCGGGGCATCAGTTACCGATGATAATGCTCTACTAATCCCTTTGAATTCCTTCAAATAAATTTTCAAACCAAGCCTAAGCAAAAATTTAAGAAAATCTACACACCTTTTTTCACTTTGTAGGAGCTCGATATTGCCTCTGATGTATCTATGTACTTTCCAATAATCTAGTTCTGAATTTGTGACCTATAGTATCCCTCTGTGTCCTCTTTCTAATGCCACAAGTTTGACCCAAATTGGATTCTCCAAGGAAGAGTTATGTGAAATCTCCCACAGTGACTTGATTATAGACTAGTTCGGTAGAGCGAACTTGTACGATCTGCCACGAGTCCCTGTTTCAACCTTTGGCTCTGAAAACTGCATACAAGAAACTAAAGTCTGTCCTCTTTCTGTACCTTCTTACGAAATTTCAATCCGATGCTCAGAGAGAAAGTTATGACGATTTTCCCCAGGTCACCTGTTTTGCATTTAATTCAGGAGTCTCTAAAAAGACCAACTTCCTCAGATCATATCTCCGCAAATATCACGCAAAAAGCTCTGAAATTCGGACCCAAGATTCAACGTGATTTCTTCTCAAATGAGTTTTTTTTCCGACTTCTGAAACGTCACAAAAAAAAAATTTATAGCGAAAATGCCACAATGACCTGTTTGGAGCAGCGAAACGCTAGAATCCAAAGCTCTGATACCAAATGTTATGAAACCAGCTCAAGAAAAGATAGAAAAGATAGATCAACGCCTTAGAATTTAGCCTCTTCGAGGGGGCAACCTCCTTTTTTAAATTACATAATGAACCAATTCGTGGATGATACAAATGACAAACTCCTTCTATTAGGAGTCTAAGGGTCACATATAACCCCCCGACCTAACAATATAATATAAAGCCACAAAAATAACAATAGAGGATTCTATGGGGCACAGTAATAACAATATGGGGGAAATAGGGGCACAACAATATAAATAAGGGGTACAACTACCATAGTAATGGGGTAATCACTAGTATTATAGGGACCCAACAATCAAGTGCACAAACGGATCAAACAAAAGTAAAATTAAGTATTTTAGGAGAGTCGCTGCAACGACGACCAACAGTGTAGAAATAGGAAACTAATGCCACACTTGTGAAAGGTAAACAAGAACTTATAAAAACACTTTTACAAGTTAAAATAAGTTGAAACACCATCAACCATGAAGAGAAATAAGGAAAACAACACTCACACAAGCGAAACGACGCAAAGCAACAGAAGATGATAAAAGAAAAACTCATATAGAAAAGCAACAATGACCCCATCGAAGGTTCCTTGGTATCTTCAAGAATGCTATAGCTTCAGGACTGAATTCTCAAATGATCTCTAGAGGTGCCAATTAACTAGATTTGAGCAAATGAGGTTTTATGATGTGCATGCCTAAAATCAAGGTAAAAGAAACACTTGGCAGAAACTTCTAAAAAATAACAAGATGTCTCCTTTGGGATACTAAAAATAGATCCCTATTTCTTAGGGGTGTTTTTTTCCTTTATTTTGTCTTTCTTTTATGGGGAAAACTTCCATGCATACTGTTGGGAAATACTACACAATTATGGGGAATTGGGAAACTTTCTGGCTCAGTGCACTACGCATTTTCTGGGCTCAGTGAGGGATTGTACAATTTTTGGGCTTAGTGTTGCGCTGCCTTCCATGACTGTGCAGTTTCGGAGCTCAAGGCTCACTGTTAGACAGAACTACACAATTCCCATCATTAAGGTTGCTTTCCCTCAAGGATTGCATAATTTTTGGAAGCAAGCACAAAACTACCGTGAGACCAAGTCGGGAGATCCAATTATGAGTTAGAAAGATAAGCTAAGTATAAAAATGAGGAAACACAAGCACAAATGAGAAAGATATGTCTCAGTGAAATCACGAGTACTTGATAGAAGTGTAAGATAAGCCCCTATGAATAGAAGGTTAGGCTCCAAAATCTAAGCATAAACAAAATTTTGGAGGGTGTTTGTAGCCGTTACAATAACCTCAAAAATCACTTGGAGGTCATATTTACTATGTAACATTCATTAGTGATCAAACTAGAAAGACATGGCTCTGCCTTCTCAAGAAAAAGGATGAAGTATTTGAAAAATTCAGGGAGTTTAGATATGAAATGGAAACCCTAACCGAAGGAAAAATAAATACTTTGAGATTCGACAATAGTCTGACAAATCTCTTGGAGGTCATCTTTACTATGTAACATTCATTGGTGGTCACGCTAGAAAGACATGGCTCTACCTTCTTAAGAAAAAGGATGAAGTATTTGAAAAATTCAAGGAGTTTAGATATGAAGTAGAAACCCTAACCAAAAGAAAAATAAATACTTTGAGATCCAACAATGGAATACACTTCTAAATAATTGATTGCATATTGTAAAGAAGCATGAATTAAGAGGGAGCTCATTGTTCCCTACTATCCTAAACAAAATGGAGTGGCTGAAAGAAAGAATAGGACAATTGAAGAAGGTATACAAAAAATGCTCCTCGATCAAGAGTTACCAAAATTTCTATGGGGAGAAGCAGTAATGAATTCAACATAGAATTCTGATAAAATTCTCGAGAATATGAAACTTGAGGAAGCATTCAAAAGGAAGAAGCCAAGTGTGGACCATCTACAAATCTTTGGTATTCCTACCTATATCCACGTTACAAAGAAAAAATGCAATAATTTAGATTCTACAAGCATCAAAGGGATCTTCGTTGGCTGTAATCTCTCCTCAAAAGCATATAAAATCTACATTATGTAACGAAGACATATTGAAGTAAGTAGGGATGTTATATTTGATGAAAATCATGCCTACAGAAGATCCAAAAATATCCCCATTGATTCCTATGAAGAATATATACCAATATTTGAAGAAGAAGAAGTACACCATGACAATCCCTCTATAATTCAAGAAGAAGAAGAAGAAGGACCAAGTGAGCCTAATCAACCTGTGATCATACTAAACACAAGGAAGAGGGAAAATTGGTTAGAAGCTACTATTGAAGATGCTAAAGGACATGGAGCTGTGAAAGGAACCTTTAGAGAAAGAAAAATGTCGAGATGATATTATGGATATGCTGCATATATGACAAAATTGATTGAAGTTGAACCATCTACATTTGAAGAAGTTGCGCATCAAGAAGTATGGAAGAAGGCAATGCAAGAAAATTAGCAATCCATCATGAAGAATGGGGTTTGGGAAATTGTTCCTAGACCTATTAATAAATCAGTTGTCACCTCCAAATGGATCTACAAGATCAAGCACATTGTTGATGGAAGTATAGGAAAATACAAAGCTAAATTTGTTTCAAGGGGTTTCTCTCAAAAGGAAGGCATATATTATGAAGAAACCTTTCCTCCCACTGCAAGGTATACTACCATTAGATATTTGGATTCATTGGCTACTACAATGGGATGGAATATCCATCAAATGGATGTAAAGACAACATTTTTTAATGGGACCGTCGATGAGGAAATATAACTTGAACAACCTAAAGGCTTTGAAGTAAATAACAAAGACAATCATGTTTATAGACTCAAGAAGGCCCTATATGGTTTGAATCAAGCTCCTAGGGCATGGTATGCAAGAATGGATGCATACCTTTGAAGAATTGGGTTTGTGAAAAGTAATGTTGATCCAAATATATACATCAAAGTTGTGGATAATGAGCGAGTCAATATTCTACTATATGTGGATGATTTGTTCATTACAGGTGTGTAGTGAAGGATACAAGAATTCAAGAATATGATGGTAGTGGAATTTGAAATGAAGGATCTGGGATTGATGCACTATTACCTAGGTCTGGAAGTATGGCAGAAGCCTGGGGAGATATATTTGGGGCAAGAAAATTATATCATCACGTTTTTGTAAGAATTTGTAATGATGGATTCCAAGCCCATGACTACTCTTATCATCACTAATATCAAGGACTTGAGGAGCTCTGACTCAAGTCTTGTAGATCCTACCTCCTATCATAAGTTGGTGGGTTCTTTGATGTATTTGGTGAATACTAGGTTGAATATATGTTTTTCAATGAACATTCTTAGTCATTTTTAGTTGGAGCCTCATCATGATCAATGGATAAACACTAATAATATATTTAGATATCTTCGTGGCACTATACATCACTTCCTAGAGTACGATAACAAGGAAGTAAAGATGGTTGGCTTCACAATTTTTTATCGGGGTGGTAGTGAGACCGATGGAAGAAGCACTACTAGTGGATGCTTTAGGTTAGAATCTTCCATGATCTCATAAATTAGTAGAAAGAAAGATCACATTTCTTTGAGTAGTGTTGAAGCAGAGTATGTGGTTGCATGTGAAGTTGGAAAGGAAGTTGTATGGTTGAGGAAGCTTCTAACAGGTTTGTTTGAGAAGCCTCTAGGTCCTACTATGATAAATTGTGATAATCAAAGACGCATCAAGATGTCTAAATATCTCGTTTTTCATGCTAGGACAAATCATATCAACAATAAGTTCCACTACATTAGGAACTTGGTGTAGGATGGGATCATGAAGCTACAATATGTCTCGACCAACGATTAGGTAGTTGATATACTAACAAAATATATTCCTAATAAGAAATTTGAATATCTTAGAAACATGCTTGGTTTAGTAGATATTATTGATCTTGTTAATGATGATAAAATTTTGGAAGATATTTATAGAGCCTTTGTGTATTAGACACATTGTTTGGGAGGTCATTAGACCGACACTATGTGTTGACGTCTAGATCTTGAAGTAGGGAGGGTGGTGTTGGTCATAGAGACATGACCTGGGATATGCACCTGGATCCATAGGTTGATGGTTAGAAAGTAAGCTTGATGGTACCTAGAGAGGTTGAAAGCTTTAGTCCATCTTAGTTCCGCCATGATAGATTTCCATGGTCAGGAATCTAGTCCATGTCATTGCAGTGCCTAAACTCCTCATAGTTCATATGTTTTCAGATCTTACTTGTACTTGTATATTTTATTATTAATACCTCCCTAGTTAATATGGAGTGTTGAAGAATGTAACTAGGTTAAGTCTTCATAAATGTATTTTAGTCATTATGTTATGTACTTATCAAAAGAATGAAAATATTTTTATTATTATTGCTACAATGACTTATTAATGCATGGGTTTCATGATTGGGTCATATTTTATTAGTCAAAGTCCCCATTATGGACTCTTAGGATTTATATTGAGTCAATAGAGTAATTGTACATTTTATGAGACCCTTGTTGGGCTTTTGAGTCATGTAAAAAGGTTTATTATTGAGTCAAATAAGGTATTTGACACCTCCACACCAATTCAGACTCAAAGAGATGAAGTCAGCCTCAAACTGAGCAATTCGACCTCACCTAAACCCTATATATATACAAGTTGCACGAATTCATTTGGGGGCATCTCTCTCACAATTTCGATATCCAAGTGAAGGAGGAAGAAAAAGTGTGAAATTCCAAGAAGAGAAGAAGAAGTGATGGAAGGATCAAGGTCGAAGGTTTTGGGCTTTCTCTTTCTCTCTCTTATGTGAAGTTACTGGACTAGTTGTTGGATTGAAGTTTTACTGTTGGAAGGGTCGAAATTCTGAAAGTGTTGGGTCAACGATTTTGTTGCTGGAAGGTCGAAATTCTGGATTTGTTGGGTCCAAGTGTTGATGCTACAAGGTCGAAGTTTCTAGAAGTAGAGGTTGACTTGGTGGTCGGATGAGGTCTATGTCTAGGTTGAAGAGTCTTGGATTACCTCAAAAAAACAATTGAAGGAAGATATTTTGACTGGGTTATCCCCTAGATAGGGGTTTTTCCTTGGAAGAGTGCCTACATCTTGTGTCTCTTTTCTTTGTGATATTCATACATAGATAATTTGGTAATTTCTTGATTAAAGATAGCATAACAAAGAATTAGAAGAAGCCAACTTAATTCATAAGTAATTATCAAGAAAGAGAAATATAACCCTAACTCCACTAGCATTGATTTCTTAACACTTTCACCACGAGTTCTTCATGTATACCACATATGTTCTTCTTATATCTGAGTGTCCTAGCTCCAGGTGCTAAGACATTAATCCCTAATGACCATGTGTAGTGACCTTCTGTTGAAAATACCAAATTTTCTTTTCTCATCTTTGATTTTGATGTCTCAATATCATGGTATGATCATATGCACATAACTCTTAGGGTTGAACTTAGTTCTTCCCATGATCATATGATATAATCAATGGGTTTAACACATCAGGCATCCAGAGATCATGTCTAATTTATTTCCAAACATGATATTCACCCACAGTCGAAGGTGATAGTCAAATTGAACCACAGTTGTCTCCAACTGATTTCTATATACCTGAATCCAAACTTTATTTACCTGTAAATAAAATGCATTGTATTTCTCATACTCAGTATCCTCCTATGGAAGAATGGCAATATTCCAACCGTTGTTTTTTCAAAGGTGGAAAATGGCCTCCTAAAACCAAGTTCTATACAACCTCGTCGTCATCCAAACAACCAGCAACACGAGTTGATTGTGCTCCTCTTATAGAACATAATTCCCAAAACACCACTGATTTAGATCAGACTTACCAAATTCGTTATTATCTTATGACATGGTGTGCTCATGCAAAAGAATTTCTGGATGATTTTGGTTGCCAGAGTGAATTAATTTTGGCTAATCTCAAGCTGTTACGTGATGAATAGCAAGAAGATAAACATAGAAGAGAAGCCAAAGAAAGAAGAAAAAGAGAGAAGAAAAGGAGAGAATCCCAAGAGCCCAAGTTCTCCAAATCAATGGATATGCCAAATTATTGGGACACAGAGAAAGAACAAGAAGGAAGTGAAGCTGAGTCAAGTGCTCAAGCTGAACACAGAACAGAGCCAACAAAAATTGTAAAATTTCAGAAGTCAAAAAATGAAATAGCTACTCTAGAAAATGTTGCCTCTAAATTCCCTTCCTTCATTAGACCATCTCTCCAAAAGGCCAATGTCCTTAAAGAAGTCCATAAATACCGCATGATAGAAGAAGATTTGTTTGTTGCTAATTCTTCTGGATATATTCTTGATTTAGACAAGTCGACAAATCCTGTTGAATCTATTAGAATATGGATTGGTGCCCTTTATCAGATGCAAGTTATCTCTAAATTGGATAATATTTCTATATTTCTTCTAGCAGAAAAAAGAATGGCCAGTATTGTTCATGACTGGTGGATGGGGCCATCAGAAGAAGAAAGAATGAATGTAGCTGCTACGGGATTAGATACATTAGAACTGCTACTCTTAACTCAATTTTTTCCTGAACCTGTTGATGAAAGGAAACAAATTATAACTGATCTAACAAGAATGGAATTGAAAGATTTGAAGTTTTTAGATCAATGTGGTAATGATTATATGGCCAAGATCTATAAAGCTAATCTTTCTAATGATTCTATTTAAAAGGTTTACTTCTTGTCAAAGTTGCCTGGAAATTTAGGTGATATGATAATGAAAGATATAGAAGTCCAAGGCAAAAACATTGATCAGACTTATTGTATAGATCTCTTATTTAGATGTCAAGAAAGGGTTAAATATCTTTGTTGGCAGAAGAAAACTCAAGACGTTTCCCCTGGTCTTGATGTTTGTCGTTCTGTACTCCCATAGACACCTTCTAAAAAGAGGAAGTCCAAAAGGTATGGAAAGCTTAGACCTAAGCGAGTAGCCAACCCTCGAAGACCATTCGGAAAATTCAAATATTTGAAAAAGAGAAGGCAACCCAAAAGAGACAATGCATGTTTTATCTGCAAGCAAGAAGGTCACTTTGCCTGTCAATGTCCCAAAAGTTCTTCTAACAAGTTGAAAGCACGTATAGAAATTGAAGATTTTGTAGATAACTAGTCTGTTGTTGATTCCCAAGATGAAGTGTCAGATGTATATATTTTAATTGATGCTTCCCCATCTGATACTGAATCTATTCCTGATATTTCCCAGAAAATGAATATTTGTTATGATTGTCCTGAATCTGAGCATGAAGATGAATTACACTATAGTGATGAGTATAGCTCTGAGGAATACACTGACGAGACATCTGAAAATTCTTCATATGACATTGTCTGAGTTCATAATTATGATCAAGGTACTGAGAATTCAAAATCCGTTTTAAATTCCTTGCCTTCACAATCCACTTTGAATACTTTCTGCCCATATCCTAAGACAGTTGCTTCCTCATCCTCATCTTTGCCTGTCCGCACCACTGTTCCCAATGATGAAAGCTCGTTTCTTAAAAAGATTGTCAAATCCAACAATCTCCTCTACATTCTGGTTGAAGTCCAAGTTCGAGGAGAATGGGTATCTGTTGATGCTTTTATTGATACAGGTGGTTCTAACAATTTGGCTCGTCCATCTTTGTTTAAAGGTTTGTGGAAACCTTTACAGAATAGTTTGGTTTCTGAGACCATTGGTGGCTTTGTAAATCTCACCCATTATGTTGATAATATTTCTTTACAATTTGGGGGGAGTATTGTTAAAATTTCTGCAATTCAACATTATGATGCCTCCGCAAGCTTGTTTCTTGGAATGCCATTTATCAATTCTGTCTTGCCAGTAACTATCAGTGAAGACAAGATAATTTGTAATATCAAGAAGAAGGCAATCGTAGTTCCACGATTGACTCTAGCTAACTCTAAACCTAGAAGAGAAAACAGTCAAAAGAAAGTAGGTGTCAAAAAATCCCTAAATGAATCCCATGATTGGCAAGAAGTTTTGCAGATATATGAAAAAAAGAGTCAGCCAAAACAAAAAGCCCATAGAAATCCTGATTGGTCTCGGGATCAAATAAAGCTTTTTGATGAATTATTGAAATGATGTTCTAAGAATCCTAAAGCATTTTGGAGTATAGAGAGTCCCCAACAAGACATAATCACTCTACATGATAACGGGGTCACTGGAAAATTAATACCCTGTACTCCAGCAGATGAAAAATAAATTAGAAAGCAGATTGAAGAATTGTTACATCTTCAGTTAATTAAACCCAACTCTTCACATTATTCTTGTTCTGCTTTCCTGGTTTGAAACCATTCAGAAATTGTCAGAGGAAAAGATAGAATGGTTATCAATTATAAGCCTTTGAATGCCATAACAAAGAGTTTTAATTATCCTCTGCCACGCCAGGAAACAATAATGCAGAAAATCCATAACAGCAAGATCTTCAGCAAGTTCGACATGAAAGCGGGCTACTATCATATTCAAATCAAAGAAGAAGATTGCCATAAGACCGCTTTCACATGTCCAACTGGTTTTTACCAATGGAGAGTTGTTCCATTTGGATTGAAGAATGCCCCAGCATTATACTAGAGATGAATGGATCATATCTTTGGTAAATATGATTTTATTGTTGGATATATTGATGATATTTTGGTTCATAGTCCTGATCTTGAAACACTTTTGAAGCACTTACAGATCTTCCTAGACGAGGCCAAGTAACATGGTCTTGTTTTATTAGAAAAAAGATGCTTCTTTTTCAAGATAATATTGATTTTTTAGGTATGCATGTCAGTGATGGGAAAATTCAGATGTAGCCTCATGTGTTAACTAATTTGTCTTAATTCCCTCATGAGTTGCAAGATGTTAAGATGATTCAGCATTTTCTAGGAATATTGAATTATGTCCATAAATACATTCCTAGACTATCTCAGAAAACTGCATCGATTCATAAGCATTTGCATTCTGGTTGGTCATCCGAAGCTACAAAGGTAGTTCAATTGCCTAAAGCTGAATGTCAGAATCTCCCCAATCTCAAACCACCTGGTAATGGTTTTCTCATTCTACAGACTGATGCCACTGATAATGTTGTGGCAGCAGTCCTTTTTGAAAGAAAGGGAGAAAGTCAAGATGAAGTGTTATGTGCATATGCATCTCGAGAATTCCTAATTCACCAGAAAAAAATATCTTCCAGACAAAAAAGAAACCCTTGCCATTTTCAATGGTATTGAGAAATTTGAGTTATACTTAGCTCCCACCAAGTTTTTAATTAGAACTGATTCCATGAATTTTAAATATTTTATGACAGCCAAGATTTCAAAACAACTAGCAAGAGGACAGCTCTTGGCTTGGCAAATGTGGTTTCAGATGTATGATTTTGATGTTGAGTGGGTTCCTGGTAACTCCAATTATTTGGTTGATGCTCTTACCAGAGAAATGAACAAAGTTCATGTTCACAGGCACATAATAGATATTTTTGATCTTCTTGGTAAGACTCGTGCAGATGATAACTTTGAGACCTTTTTTAAATGGTTTCAGATTCTTGAATTTGTTCTTGGTGATGTTGTTGATGAAATCAAAAAGGTCATTGGTTTGCGACTCTAAAGAAATTAGTGGATATAGTGATGCCAAGCATGGCAGTCTAAAAATGTTGGTGTTCTTTTAGGCCTTGATGAAGATTTGGTAAAGGTATACCCTCTACCGAATATGAAGGTAAAATTGTATTTTAAAACTCTGGATGACTATTGGTCTAAAGAATACATTGATGAGATGATTAAAGTTCTGCAAACCTTGAATTATTATCATATAATTGGCGGAGTTGATTTTTCCTTTGCTGTATATACTTATGGTAAGATGCTAGATTTAGAAGAAATTAATATGACTGAGAAGGTTGAAAGATTTTTGAAATCATTAAGAATTCCTGATCTCTTTGAAGAGATTGAAGATGCACTTCTTCAAAGAAATGATGAGAATTTGGCAGGCATAAATTCTTTCCCCAGTATGAGCTTTTTGCACCATTCGCAAATTGGGAAATTAAAGAAGGACGATGTCAAAAGAAGATACAATTTAGGGCTTCCCAATGTGTTGAAAGGACGCTACAATACTTGAGAACTTTTTCTACGCCATGGGACTATCAAGGTATGGAATTTAGAAATCCCGTAGTGCCAAACTCTTTTGCTCAGGCATATGGTCTTTGTAAAGTTGATACACCCAAGATAGTGAATAATCAAGAAGAAATTAAGAGGATTACGTCATGGCTCAAAGAATTCCACACCTTGAAGTTGGCGGAAAAATTGTCAATGCTTAGAACTTTCGATAGGCTTCAAGGAAGAGTTGGAGTAATCAAAATGTTGATAAATCAAAAGGCTCTAATCACGATTAGTGTTATGTCTAGTAATTGGAGTGATGATGTAGCTTGTTTGATAAATCTGTTATTGTCAACTAAAGTGTGTTCATCAATGATATTTGAAATGGGTTGGCAACATCAAGAAGATATTAGTCATAATTGTAAATTATGGGTCCAATTTGCCATTGAACGCTCGGTTAGTATGTTCCAAATCTTTAAGTAGGAACTATTAGATGGAGTGGAACTGTTAGTCCAGACAATGCCTGATTTCTGAAAAAGTAAAAAATATTCTTTCCTCAACATCGAAATTGATCCATTTTCCGTATGTTAACAGATGGACTAAAGCTGACAATGAATACGTTTTTCATTAGAAGAATCTTCATGTCACGGCAGATATGATAAAGTTTGACACAAAACAAACTTCATGGGCACCACTCAAAGGAGAATCTTCTACAGTCATGTCTAGAGCAAAAGGAAAAGAGAAAGTATCCGAGGAAAAGGAAACAGTGTTTGTAGACATGTACCAAGATGCTCAAGAACAACATGACCCTAAATGGGAGGACAAATATTTGAAATGGCTCAACACCTCTTGGTTAAAGCAAAAGCTTCCTTCTCAATCATCTGAAGATTTTGATCCCGGTTTAGATTATGATAGCGACTGAAGTCTGAAAGGACCTTGGTAGTGCGGTTTCTTTTTATTGTACTCAAGACAGACACCGTCTAGACTAAGTAATGTCAGACAAGGACCCTCAATTATTCTTATATGTTTTTAATTCTATAAGTAGGATTTTTGTGTGTATGGTAGATCATCGAGTGCGAGAGTGAGTGTGTGTGAGAGTGTTTTTTGTTCTGTGCTCCTAGAGACCAGAGACTAGAGAGCTCTTCTCTTTGTGGCATAACATGGTATGTAACATATTTTCTTGAATTAATACTGAAGCCTGCTAGTCCACCTTTCTGAGGACAATTTTTTTCCAAGATCATCTCAAGGTGAGACTGTAAAGCGAGTTGGAGAGCGAAGGAGTCCCGTGTGTCCTTGTGTGTCTCAAGTTGATGTGAGGAATTTCAGCACGCCCTTCAGAAGTTCAAGTAAGTTACGGAGTCCACTATTTTTATTGGTATCAAGATTAAAGTCATAAGACTCAAAGCTCATGGGAACTTCACATAACACCTCACAACTTGGAGCTGCAACCTATTATTATATCCATATTGATTGGGAATGCAGTAATCCAATAGATAGACTGTAATATTTTCCAACATTTTTGTCACTTCAGACTATGTAATACTAAATTACATTGATATGTAGTTGTCCTGATAACCCGGTAGCCTATTAAGGTCCCAATTTAGGGTGGTCCTCCAGAGTTGTTATTTTTTGCCCAAATCCTTGTTCAATGACTATTTTTTCCAAACCATGATACAGAGGAAACATTCCTCAAAACACTACCCTAGTGGAAATACCAAGACCTCAAAGAAAACCACGCTAATACTCCATGGAGCAACTAGGGCATGCCATGTGCACATCCTGCTAAGTCATCTCTGCTTCATCACTTTGGGACATCACCTTTCAGATTGATCTACTGTAATTCCATTTCAACACTATGATGTCCCTATAGCTCATGTCTCCATATGGGACCCATAATGTGCACATCATCTACCACACTTGCTACCATGTTCCTACCATGCCATATTACAAATTAACACACTACCACTTGGTGTTCCCTGCAATTTGCACATGTTCGGGTATTTGTCATATGTGACTCACCTTCCACCTTTGCAATTAGACAATCGAAAACACCAAAAACATATGCCATGTGTCAACACCTGTGCATCCACATCAGTTGTCTTTCCACATGAAATCTAATTCATCACTGCCACTTGGTGTCCATGTCATCACTTCCACCTAGCCAACCATGTCACTTCATGATGTCAGATATTGGGAAATTGGAGGGTTTTTGTGCTTTTGAACAGTCTCAATGCATCAAAAATCCAATAGGATCTTACCCTTTGGGAGATATCTGTTGGATCTTTGTGATCATTAGCGATAACTAGGGGTTAGCCTTGTTGGCCTTCTCAATATCTCAACCTTCTCATGTTCTCAACCTTCTCAACCTTCTCAAACTCAGTTTTCTCATCCTTCTAGGTCTTAACTTTATCGGCCTTCTCAACCTTATTTCCTTCTTGACCTTCTTGGTATTTTTAGTCTCTACTTGATTTTATTGTTTCCTTTTCCATTAGTTTATGGAAGCGGACTTGATCATTGAAATTTTCTGCCAATTCACCTTTATATCCAAATTTAGGGTTTTCCTTTATATAAGGAAATTTGAGGTTTCCAACCCAAATTCATGGTCTGTCCCCTTTCACACCCTTCAAACTGTGACATCAATGACAACACTAAATTTGGCATTAATGAAAAAACAATGTTCAACAATCTCCATGTTTTTCATTGATTGCAACAACACTAAACATCTGCTAGTCATTGATGGTCATCGGATAAAATCCCCCTATCTGCTGGCTAACTTCAATTTTTATTCTGTTGATGTCTCTTATGTCTACTCATTTTCTACCTTGAAATCAATGGTAAATGAATGAACCATTATGTGATGTTTTTGTCTCCCCCTTGTGCAGCTAAGTTTTCTTGGGACCACTCCCCCTGTTCTTATGTTTCCTTTAACTGTGTTCTCTCTGAATGTTGAGATATCCCACTAGTTAGGAATCTCATTGTTTGACTGCCACCTAATTTTATTTCAGGTGCACCTTGACTCCCCTTCATTTGATGGCCCCTCTAATGGTTAACACATCCCTCGTACTCTTGCACAACCCCCCTATCATCTAAAAAATGCCTATCCTTGGTTAGAAATACCAAAAGCTATTATATGTTCATTTTGAATCTTGATACGACCGTATACAATCTCTGCCTAGTTATAAATCTTCTCTCTAAATTTTTACTGAGTTTTCAAATTTTTGAGACTTTTATCTTGTATCTCATCATGTCATACGCTTCTTTTGAGGTTTTGTTCCATCTCTTAAACAATGTATTCATTTGATCAGATATTTCTTGTGATTTCCTCGAACTAAATAATTTTTCTGAGTTTGAATTCATCTTCTTTGATTTGTATTGAAATACCTTTATCACCAATTTTATCTTTGACATCAATAGCCTACTCCTCTTTTGAGAAAGTGATAGTGAGATCATTTCCAATATTCATTTGCAACATTTTCTCTTCTATACATTTTTCCTTCAACTTAGCTTCCATTTGAAATCATAGGGTCTCATGATCTTATGATTCATGTCGTCCATGTGTTTCTATGATTCATCTCATCCACTCATGATTCTCTCTATTTTCCATTCCCTCCCTTTATTTTTTATCCCCCTAAGCTTAGGATTTAAGTCTTTGGAGCTATACTTCCCATTGTTGTATGTCTGCCAACAATATCCCTTGAGGATGAATTTTAATGAACAAGTACTTGTTTTGTTTGTTATCCATTTAATCATCTTAAGCTATGACATGTTTTCTTGTAATAGAATTGCTCCCTTTGACTGTAACATATTCTTGAATACACAACTATAACTATTTGCAATTTCTCATTCTTTATTAGAAGAATAGCTCCCCCTTAGTGCTACTTTTAATTAACTAATGTTCTTTACACAATTTACTATTGACATATATATATATATATATCCTTCAAAACTTCCATTTAATCATTCTTCTCCTACATCTCACTTTCAAAGGTTTCTTTCTTCTGAATGTGATATGAAATGTTGTAGTCCTTACTTCTTCTTATGCCTACCTTCTATTGGTAAGCTAAGAGAGATAAATATCTCATATATCAATATTTTCTTTTACCTTTATTGATGGCATACATGTTATTTGAAGTCTTGTTTTCTTTTTCCACAGGTGTTTTATAACCTTTCTCCCTTATTTTACAACATTTAAAATTAAATATAACATCATATCCTTTGTCACACATTTTGCCTACACTTAAAAGATTGTGCTTCATTCTTCAACAAATAAAACATTTTGAGTTTTAACCTTTTTATCATCAATACTGATTTTGTCTTCTCCCATTATTTTCGTTGATGCATTTTTCCAATATTGACACTACTTCATTTGACTTCTTTTAGATTGTGGAATTTATCCTCATTTCTTGTCATGTGTCTTAAACATCCACTATCTATGTACAATATATTTTTATATCTTTAAACACACAAAGGTAATCCATATTCATCCTTCATCTCTTTCCTTTTCCATATCCTTGTTCTTTCTATAGCCACATAATTTGTGTCCATAGTTGTCTCATTTAAAACATTCAATATGGTCTAATAAGGGAGAAAAAGTGTCATATATTTTAACACCACCTTCATAGGAACTACTAGATGTGTTCCTTACATAACCATTCTTTTAGATTTCATCAAGTCCTTTGTTTCTAACATAGTCATTCTTTTAATAGGTTCTATAATCCACAACTTTATGACAAAAAATGCTACATGAAAAACAATATCCATAGAAGAAACTACGATACTTGGATCTGAATGATTCAGATTTAAACAGGAACACAAAAAATTATAGAGATAACCATAAACACGGAGATGCAGTAGAAATAATACTCCATTTCATTAATGTAAAATACTGAAATATGCTTACAAACAACAATGGAAATAAACCAGCTAGGGCGATGGTAGTTTATCTCTGAGAAGACATGTGGTAGCTACATGCCTCTGAACTATGTTACAATGAGGCTCAAAGGCCTATTTTTTGTTGAGAAATAATGGAAAGCCCTAAACATCCAAAAACCTAACCTAGAAGATGAAATGCAAAACTGTGGGCCCCATTTGGGTAAATTGGTACATCAACTTCCCGGGGTCGTAACTTTGGCATATGATCTTCGTTTGATGTGCACAATATCTCATTAGAAAGATCTATCTGAGAAATACAACTTTGGGAAGAGAAACATTGGTCCATGGACCCCTGTTGCTCCCAGTTTCCCTAAAAATTGTTGTTTAGGGCCTCAAAACAGCTCCGGAAGTTCACGACCCGAAAAACTGCTAAAAATAATAAATTGTGCTATAGTTAAGGAAACTGAAAAGCTGAAATGGGGGTCCAAGTGGACTTGGCAGCTGGCCACCAATATCCACTTGGATAATTCCTCCCCCCTTAGGAAGTAATGGTCCCCATTGTGGTGAGTTCCTCCATGAGATGAGGAAACTTCCATTGAACTTGGTCCCTAGTGAGCCACTTGCCCTGGTGAAGGATTTGGCCTGCTTTGACCACTCAATATAGTTGGATATTCTATTGGCAAGTGTGCTTGATCTGTGTGTCCATGCTCTGATCAGTTGCAGCTTGCTCCATGTAATTTTGATTTAACTTTGTGGGTGTGAGTTGTTCTACAATATCGGATGTGTCTAGTAATGGTGGAAAGTATGGCTAAAGGTGGTCCACATTGAACACTGGGTGCAGGCCAAGGAATGGGGAAATGTTGAGCTCAAATGAATTATCTCCCATAGCCTTGGTAATGGTGTAAGGACCATATTAGAGTGCTCTAAGTTTCTGATAGGCTCTGGTAAGGAATTCTTTTTGCAAATGCAACAAGACTTTGTCACCCACCTAAAACTTGTGTGGCACCTGATGTTGATCATGTCGTTGCTTGTACTTGGCAATTTGATTTCTCCAAAATGTCATGGACCTACTAGAAAATATGTTGGATGTGCTCAATGAAGCTAGCTGCCTTATTTGTTTCGGTTTGGACATGAGTCGAATCTGTGTGAGTAGTTGTAAATGGCATGGACACATAAATGGGACATAGTGGTTGGAATCCCAAGCCCACCTAAAAAGGGTTGTGGCCATTCGAGCTGTGAAGAGCCCAGTTGTAGCTGTGCTGAACATAGGGGAGGCTCTCGTCCCATGTGCATAGATACTTTGAGTTTTACATGTGTAAAATGTGTATGATCACCCTGTTGACAACCTCTGTCTGGCCATCCATTTGAGGATGGAAGGTTGTGGACTTAGTGAGTTTGGTGTCCAACATCGACCAGAGACTTGACCAAAATGTATTGAGGAAGCTACTGTCCCAATCTGAGATAATAGACTGTAGGATCCCAAAGTGTACCCACACTTGTTCAATGAAGAGTTTAGTAGTGGCTTCTGCTGTGATATTCTTCTTGCAGGGCACCATAATGGCCATCTTCGAGAACCTGTCGATGACCACAAAAACATAGTCGTTTCCAT
Organism: Pinus taeda; assembly: GCA_000404065.3. Classification (NCBI taxonomy): domain Eukaryota; kingdom Viridiplantae; phylum Streptophyta; class Pinopsida; order Pinales; family Pinaceae; genus Pinus; species Pinus taeda. The sequence continues at coordinate 25,969 of APFE030450070.1, read as the reverse complement.
GCTTAGTGGAAGGAAAGCCTGACATGTGATCCATGGAGATGGATTCCCAAGGTCGACTAGGGGTAGGCAGTGGGGTATAGAGGCCTTGCTTCTTGATGGTCGGTTTGGCAATGGCGCAGGCAGTGCATGATTTGATTTACTTTCCAACAACTTTTTGAAGATTCGGACAATAGAAATACTTCTACAGTACTGCCACTATTTTCTATACCTTGAAATGCCTAGCACCTTGACTGTAGTGTGTTTCCTAAATCATATTGGCACGCTTGCTTGAAGGAATACAAAGGTGACCCAGGTGGCATAACAGGGCATCCTAGAGGTGAAAATTTGGAACATGTTGTCCCTCCAAGAGTGCTTGGTATGTGTGGCCTAATTTTGGGTTGCTTTGGTAGAGAAGTGGCCAATCAGAGGTCTTTTTCCCACAAGAATTGAGCATGGTGGTTAACGCCATGATTAGTGGTCCATTGAGGAAATCTGCAACATTATTGGTGTTGCCCTTCTTATACTTGATACTCAAATGGAACTGTTGTAGGTATGTGGACCACTTATGATGGCGATCATTCTGCAATTTCCCTTGTGTCTGTATGAACTGCAGGGGTCGACAGTCTATGTGGATGACTGTCTCCTTCTGCAAAATGTAATGCTTCCATTTTCGGCAGGCCTGCACAATGGAATACATCTCTTTTTCATAAGTGGGATACTTTCGGACTATGTCTGAAAGTGTCTCACTGTGATATGCCACTGGATGCCTATGTTGAGTAAGGATTGCCCCAATAGAATAGTCAGAGGCATCTGTCCCGACCTCAAATGGTTGTTGCAAGTTTGGTAATGCAAGAACTGGTGTCGTGCAGAGGCAATCTTTCAACTATGTGAATGCCTTCTATTGAGATTCATACCAAAAGAATTTTTCTTTCGCTCCTCTATTGGTGACTTGACTCAAGGGCCAATTGATATGATAAAATCCCAACACAAACCTACAATAGAAGTTGGCAAGACCTAGAAAGTTTCTGAGCTCTGTCAGAGTGGTTGGATATGGCCAATCCTGAATGACTTGGATCTTGACTGGATCCACATGCACCCCCTATTTATCAATAAAGTATCCCAGATACTGAACTTGGGTCATGCGAAAAGTGCATTTCTCCAAATTGGCACATAACATGTGTTGCTGCAGCGTTTTGACAACTTGTTGGATGTGGCGGAGGTGCTCTTCCCAACTCTGGCTGAAGATTAGGATTTCATCCAAGTATACCACTACAAATGAGTTGGTGAATGGCTACAAGATGTCATCCATTAGCCTCATGAAGATTGTAGCAGAATTCATCAATCTGAAAGGCATAACCAACCATTCGAAAAGGCCCTCCTTGGATTTGAAGGTAGTCTTCCACACATCGAAGGGTTTGATTGGTACCTAGTGATATCTTGACTTCAAATTGATCTTTCTGAAATGTTTTTCCCCCTTTAGTTGGTCTAGGAGGTCATTAATCTATGGGATCAGGTACCTATTATGGATAGTGATCTTGTTCAACACCCGATAGTTAATATAGAGTCTCCAAGTCCCATCCTTCTTTTGTAGCAACACGATCAGGCTCCCACAGGGTGATGAACTCAGATGGATCTGACCTTTCTGCAGTAGCTCTTGAATCTGCCTCTTGATTTCATCATTCTCTAGAATAGAGCATTGGTAGATTGGTCCATTGGGTAGCAGTACACCTGGGGTTAGATCGATGGAGTTCTTGACTTGACAGTGTAGAGGAACCCCTGCGGGGGAGGTGAAGATGTCCTCATACTCCTCGACAACCTTGTCCATCTGTAGTTTTTGTGTCGAGGGGCCCTATTTGGAGGTCGTGGCCATCGTCTTCTTCTTTCCTTGAGGGTGTATCATTAGGAAAACAAATTTCTGGGTTTTGGGAATGAGCTTACTACATTGTTTTGCAGTAACCAAAGAGATGGGGGTAGGCGGTACTGCCTCTGATATCCTGTACAACTTATTTCCCAAAGTAACAAAAACAACATGGGGCCTTGATTCATACAAAACATGTCACTTCCACAAGTATGGTTGTCCTAATAATACATCACAAACCTCAAGGAGAGCAATGTCACACAATACCTCATCCATGAAAGGCTTGATGTTGTATGGAAGGCGACACTATTGGCTCATGCGAAGATCCCATCCTTACTGAACCCACCCAATGGTGTATAGTTGGGGATGTGCTGTGGTCGGTAAGCCCAACCGCTTCATGACCTCTGCCAAAATGAGGTTCTTTGGGCTCCTGCTGTTGAAAATGAACTGTAGCAAGGAGCCTTTTACCCACATCTGGGAGTGGAAGAGACGCTCCTCCTCCTCTAGATCTTTGGGTTCCTCCTTCTGTATCTTCTTGGTGGCAACGGTGGTGTTGGGCTCTGCATCGATAATTTGCTTCCCTTTTTCATTCCCCTTGTTAGGTTCTGACTCAGAGTCGGAACATGCATCTGATTCTAAAACCTTCAGCTTGGCCACCAGTGACTGATTGGCCCAACACTCACTTGTGTTGTGAGTGGATCTCTTATGGAACTCACACCACTTTCCCGTGTCCTTTTCTGGCTTCACAAATCTATTCTTTGCTTGTAGCTTTGGTGGGTTGTCTTGGGTCACCCCGCCTTGGCTTTGTCCTTTGTTTTATGGTTTGGGGGCACCTTTCCCTTGCTTCGGATTCGCAGATCCAAAGTTTCGCTTCTTTTGTTTAAACTTTTGCTCAACCTTAACGGCATATCGATATGTTGTGCTGAGCAAGGGGATGTTCAAGAATTCTATTTCTTCTTCAATGTATTTGTGCAGGAAATCATGGTATTTGAGTACCAAATGCTACTTTGAATCCTTTATACCCAACTTTGTGCGAAGGGTATGGAAAATATTGGTAAACTTCGGCATGTCTTGGCCCCTCCCCTGCCACAACATGGTCCACTTTATGTATTGATCCTCATAGCTTCTGATAGGGTAGTACTACTCCTTGATGGCATCCCAGAATAAATCCCAAGTGGGTGCAGCTGAAAATAGTGAGCCTATACTTTCATCCTTATGCTCGTAGTAGGTTTCCCACCAGTCCTTGATAGGGGGTGTTGCTTTGAGAAGGGTGAAAATAATCTTTTCCCGACTAGAAAAATCATGAACAAAAAAATAACCCTCTAGCAGATTTAACCATTTATCGATGGCATCTGTGTCTATCTGACCCTCGAATATGGGGATTTCAAAATTAACTTGTACCTTAAACGGTGTGGCATTTCCAATGTAGCTGTTGGAAGTCGATGCATCGCCCCTTGGTAGCCGCTGAAGGATTTGGGAAAAGTTGTCCATTATCGCATTCCTTTGTCGCTCGAGGGCTTCTTCGAGCAAGATTTTGATAGGATCTCTTGCCCCCTCATCTTTCTTTTCATCCGCCATGGGAGGTAGTCAGGGTTTGTGAGGTTGGTCTTGCAAAGGTTTGACCAATTCAATCCCTAACTCCTTATATCCCGACCTTGTTAGGGACATGCAAAGAAAACCAGAGAAAAAGTAAACCACCCTAATACCATTGATCTAGATTTAAACAAGAACAAAACAAATTACAGAGATAACCATAAGCACAGAGATGCAATGGAAATAATACTTCATTTCATTAATGTAAAATACCGACATATGCTTACAAACAGCAACGGAAATAAACCAACTAGGGCGATGGTAGCTTATCTATAAGAAGAGATGTGGTGGCTACATGTCTCTAAACTGTGTTACAATGAGGTTTGAAGGGCTATTTATTGTTTAGAAACAATGGAAAACCCTAAACATCCAAAAACCTAACCCTAGAAGATGAAACGCCAAATTGTGGGCCTCGTTTGGGTAAATTGGTACATCAACTTCCCGAGGTCGTAACTTTCGCATATGATCAATGTTTTATGTGCTCAATATCTCGTTAGAAAGATCTATATGAGAACTACAACTTTGGGAAGTCAAACATTGGTCCATGGACCCATGTTGCTCCCAGTTTTTCCAAAAAATGTCGTTTAGGGCCTCAAAACGGCTCTGGAAGTTCAGTACTCGAAAAACTGCTAAAAATAGTAAGTTGTGCTACAATTAAGGAAATTGAAAAGCTAAAAGAAACAATGGTGGGGGTCTAAGTGGCCTTGGTAGCTGGCCACCAATATCCACCTGGATCACAGAAGATCCTTCTTGGAGAAATAATTATTTTAAATTTTCTCTTATTGTCTTTATGAGAGAACTCATATCTCAACTGATTCTTTACTCCATTTTTTGATGTTAATTTTTTTGCTAATATGAACATGTTTTTGCTAGTATTTACCTTGATTTGTGCCTCTATTTGCATTTTGGTTGAATTGTTTGAGCACATTGGTATAATTCTTGTCTTGTGCCATGTGCTTCGAACAACCGTTCTCAATGTGGCATGGGTTTCCTTCATTTTGAACGTAGGGTGCAAATACACACTCTTTTACCTCTTTAGGATTTTTTTTTTTCCTTCCATGTTTGAGTTCCTTTCTATATTTTTATCTTTCTCCTTGGTTTCTCTATTTTATCAAGGGAATTAACAAGTTCACAACCAATATTTATTTCTCCTTCAACTCCTTTTTCCCCTGAATCTGATGTCTCTTTCTGATTGGCTTTATTTTCCGTAATAGTATGATGATCCTCCATAGTCATGAGTAGAGGTCCTTCTTCATCACTACTAGATGTATATATACCACATTATTCCGATGAGATATCATCTACTAAGGAATAAATACTTTCTTATTAAGCTCATATGAACCTCTCTTATCTTTATATTTTTCTTTATGATCATTATCTTCCAGAAATATATATGAAAAATTAGAAACAAGATGACCTATATGATTACAACAAAGTGATGGATTACCTTTCTGTTTACTAGATCTTCCCATCCCTTGAGATTTATATGCACCGACCTAAAGGAGGAACCGATGCATTGATTTTCAAGAATCAACCCAAAGGAGACATCAAACCCCTGATATTTACAAGCATCAATTTGAAGGAGACAACGATCACCTGATTTACAGACACCAACTTGAATGAGACTTCAATCCCCTAGTTTACAACAATGAACTTGATTTTCCTATTAGATCCCTTTTTCATAACGTTTTCAAACTCCAACCCACATAGTTTTTTTTATTTACCTATTCAAAATTCTTGATCTTTGATCTTTCTCTTTACTTGTATTAGCAATCTAGTCTTTCTTGGTTACCTCACATATCTCTACATATATTTGCACTTCACTACATTGTTCTTCTATTTATTGATCCATATCTTTTGTTTCTCATCTCTTGATCACACTTTTTTCTGCTCTCATATCAACTTCATATGCAAATGAAACTTAGATATGCATTCAGATATGTTCTAGGCTATGTTTCTTCACACTTAGCACCATTACCATTCTTCTCTTTACTATATGATTTGCTTAGGTTTCCTTTGCTTCAATTGGATTACCTTTCTTTACTTGGTTTGCAATAGTTCTCTTGATCACATAGGGTTTCACTATTTTAGCTAAGTTATTAAACCTCTTCACATATTCATGGGTATAATCCTCTTCGTGCTACTTCCTTTTCATATGTACATCTTGATCACTTGTTTCAATGCTTAAATAGTATTTAAAGCTTATGATCTCTATTACCATGGGTATTGATCCATGGTTTTCACCCATGGTATCATTGGTTAACTAGGTCACTATTTTCTTACTAATCATAGAAGTTTCTTTGATGCTTATGGCTTTTCCACTACTTCAACATACACACTCTTAGAAATATTTAAACTACAACTCCCTTCAGTGCAGCCTTTACCGCTTGAGCACTTCACACATACTGCATACAATCTTATCATATCTCGGTAACCTAGCTTTAGGTGCTAAGACATTAATCCCTCATAACTGTGCACAATGACCTTCTACTTAACATATTGGATCTATTCTATTCATTTATGATCTCATTACCCCAATAAATTAATATGCCTATACGCCCATAGCTCCTAAAGATGGAATAAATTCTCCCCATGACAATATGTTGTAATTCATGAATTTAACACATTGGGCATCGGGATATTGGGCCTACCTCTTGCTTGCAAAACATGATAATACTTTGTACCAGGACCAAAGTCCCAAGACTCGAAGCTCTTAAGTGCTTGTCTTAGTACCTCAACATTGGGGGTTGTTACCCAATCTTATCTCCATATAGACTCGACATGAATTCATCTAGTATACATACTAACAATTGCAATTTTTTTTTGTCACTTTAGATTATGCCAGACTGAACCTCGTTGATATGCAATTGACTTAGTACCCTGGTAACTCTATAAGGGCCCCGCTAGGTTTGGTCCTTTAGAGCTTCTATTTTTGGCAAAAGCTGTTGCTCAATGGCTATTTTGGCTAAACTTGAATGCACATAAAACCTGTGCCAAAACACTACCTTGATGTAAATATCAAGACCTTAGATATTTCCATGTCAATACTTTATGGAGATATGATCTGAGGAAGTGGTTCTTTTTGCAGACTCCTGAATTACATTCCAAACAGGTGACCTGGGGACAATGGTTTTTAGATTTCTCTGAGCATCAGATTGAAATTTCACAGACAGGTATAGAAAGAGGACGGACTCTAGTTTCTTCTAGATATTTTTCCAACCCAAAGGTCCAAACAGTGACACGTGGCACTTTATACAATTTTGCTCTTCTGGAAAGGTGTATAATCAGGTCACTATGGGATATTTGGCATAACTCTTAATTGGAGAATCCAATTGGGGTCAGATTGGTGGCATTGGAAAGAGGACACAGAGGGCTACTGTAGACCATATTCGTTGTCCTACCACCTGACGTCCATGTCATCACTGGAACTTAGCATCCACATCATCACTGCCACTTGGCCTACCACATACCCTCAAAATGTGAGATATTGGGAAGTCAAAGGGTCTTTGTGGTTTTGAACAATGATGATGGATCTGAAGTTTAATAGGATCTTGCCCCTTGGGAGCTAGTTTATTTAATATTTATAACCATGAGAAGTGACTTAGGTCTGACCTTCTCAACTTTCTCACCTTCTCGGACTTTTTAGCTTCTTGGCCTTTCCAACCTTCTATTGACGGTGTTGGATCTCGCCAACATACAAACAGTATCCCCGATATGAAGTTCTGATTAGACCTCACACCTTTTGGTGTAGGAGCTCCATCCTAAAACATGGCCTGACTTCCATGTACTTAAATACTTTCCTTGGATGTAGTGGTTAGCATAAGAGAGACACACATGTACTTTTAAATGAGCAAGTAAGTATGCCCTGTGAAGTGTTTAATTGTAGATGTATCAAGGTTCTTTCACTGGAAGGAAACAAAAGTAAGCCTTTAGGAGAAAAGTAATAGTACTATTTTAATAAAGAGACACACAAATGTAAATAAAATAATCGTTGACCATTGAGTGAAATAGTTCACATAGATGTAACGATAATTAAAGAAAGTAAACAAATGTTCAATAGGATGGGCACCAAAGCCAATGAAAAATTTTAGTTTCTTTAGTACATATGAATTCCAATATATACCGCAAACATCCAAAGAATAGTCTTAAAACATTGACGATATATGCATGAAAATGTGTTGCTTCAATGAGCTTCAAATATTATACGAAAGTTCCAAGATACATTAATACAATAAAACGCCAGTAGCTCCACTAGTGGAGCTTTGAACCACTACTCGCTCTCCAAAAGAAATATCTTCCTCTCTAATGCCTAGTTGGAGAAGCTAAGGTGAAAAGTCCTTTCTTTGAGTAATGATGCTTATTTTATAATAAGAGGAATGACCTTTCATATCCCCATGACTATTGAAATCACCTCGTGCCTCTTGGACTTTTAATGTGACCTTTGGACTTCTATGTGACTTTTGAACTTCTACATGACTTTTGGACTTCTCCATGTGATTCTTTTGTCCACATGTGACTCTTAGACTTCCACATATTTACATTTACAATAACTTCCAAAATTATATCATCATATGACGACAACACAACAAGTCATAGACACTGATGACTTGGACCCATGGCAACTTGTACATAGAGTTCTCTGAGAAGTGATGACACTACCACAATTTCTTCAATACTCGTAAAAAAATTTGCACTGCGATTGCCTTCCACCCTCTAAAGGGTCTTGAGAGATTATGGAGTCTTCATGAGTCACTTTGATCATTATAATCCCTTGTTCTTTCAAATATTGCAAAATGGTACTTTTGTTCCTTTTGTCTTCAATATTCTTCATTTGACAACCTTTCTTAATAGATCTCCTCACACATCTTTGCCATGCTATATTGATCACCTACAAGTATATATCACTCATGGAAAACAAACGTTACTACACAAATCTTCTATTCTATCATGCTTCATGCAGATTTTCTGAATATGGATCAACCGTACGCCAAGGTAAGAGAAAGAGACCTCATGAGCATAGGGAACACTTACAGGAGACAAGAGGGGCTTCAATGATCATTGAGACTATGCAGTGCACAACTCTAGAGAAGAAGGATGCTTGATGGAGGGTGCATGGTGCAGTTCCAAGGGATAAGGTAACATGACTGTTCATTAAGGATGTGTTGTGCATTGAATTAAGATCCAGGGCCACAAGGAGGGCGCAGGGCACAAGAAAAAACATAAGAGAAGGCATCACTGCCCACTAAGAGTGTGTAGTGTGCTCAAGTGGGAGACAAAGGCGATGTTGGTGCAGGTCGCAGAGACAAGCAACAAGCAAGAGGGTTTGGTGACTAGGAATGTGCTATGCATTGTAGAGAAGGATTTTGGGCATACAGCACAGTTCCAATTGAAAAGGTGGGTCTCCATTAGGTAAGAGTCTGTAGTGTGCTCTTCCTGGCCTGGAGGGTAGGCTTTCAAGGTTAGAAACTTGTCTAAGTCTCGAAGGGTAAAAACTTAAAAAATACACTGAGTTAAGAGAAAAATCAAGTGCGACACTTCTTAAATCATAAGTAAAACTTAGATAGGATCCAAGGCTAAGAATCATATGCCAGCTCACAAACATTCTCCAAGTACAACAAACAATATATGAGTAGTTGCAACACATAAGTGTCGTTTTGAGGTTAGAAAGTGTACTATGACTCCAAAGTGCACTATAGGTATTCCTCATGATCCGACGACACTTAGGAAGGAACATGGACACTTATAACATGTGTAGAAACATAAAACATCACTTGACGACCAAAAGCAACACTTCACATGATAAGAGGTAGGCTCCAAAGTTCAAGCATACAAAATTATTGGAGGGTGTTGTAGCAGTGACGACACCTTCTCAGCCTCAACATTTTTGGCCTTTTTGGTCTATGCTTTCTCGACCTTCTTTCCTTCTTGGCCTTCTCGGCCTTCTTGTTCTCAACATGATTTGCTTGCTACCTTCTCCATCAATTGACGATGGGGGACATTCAAATTTTATATCAAAATTTTGAGTTTTCCTTTATATAAAGAAATTTGAGATTTGGGCTTTCCTATTTTCATTCCCTTCAAACTGTGATATCAATAACAACATCAACTTTAACATCAATAACAACACAATGTTCAACATTTTTACAACTAATTTCCTTTCTTAAAATTAATTTACGTAATTTACATTAAAAAATCTATAAATCAAATTAAAAACATATAAATAATTAAAATCCCATACTACTCTTTAAATTTACTTATATTTACTAATATCCATATTATTAGATAGCTAGATCTCACTCATCCTCTAACTTTAAAATTGTTATTACTTTATTATTCTTATCTATATATATTTTAATTTCATAACTATACAATCCCATTGATAAATTGTGTTAATATAATTAGTTGGAGTTTTCTAAATTATTAATCTCTTAATGAATGAGATATTCTGGTTAGAGCGTTATGATATTTACTTGTTATGTCGGGCATGACATATGACATATAGAATCAATGTTGTTGTATTATTCAACTTTCGGAACTTGTTAGGTCGCTACCTAACATATAGAATTGATGTCGTTGTATGATTCAGCTCTCTTTTGGAAATTTTGTATTAGTGCAAAATTAAAAAATTCAATCTTAAGGTTTGTTTTTTCATAGAATTAGAATTAGTATAGAGTATTTAGGGTTGGAATTTCAAAACAAATTTATTTACTATTTTTACTAATCAAAGATCTATAAAAAAAAAATATTGTAATTATAGTTAAATTATTTTGTAACCAGTAATTTGCTCATCAAATTTTATCATTCACTATAATTACGGATAAATTAATATTATTCACTATAATTACTGATAAATCATTCTGTGACCACAATTTGCCCATCAAATTCTATCCCTAAGACACTACACATTAAAACTCCTGTGATGGCCCCGTAAAACATGTAATTATGAAAGTTACTAGGGTAAGAAACTAATGTGAACAGTTAATTATTGTGTTAAATGATATTATTTTATTTTATGAAATGGAAAATATTTTTGGAAATGTTGGTAGTCTCCTAAGGGAGGATTTCTAAAGAGAAGAAACAGTTATAAAACTGGAAATGAAACTAACCCTTCAGCCAGGAAAAGTCCTGGGAGGGGAAAACCCCTGGTCGGTTGTGATAGAGAGGGGGAGAGATTCCAAGAAAAAGAAAAGAGAAAGAAAAGGAGGGTTAAGTCTGGTAAGGACCAGATAACCCTAGCACAATAGTGCATGAGTCTTGTAGAGGGCTGCAGGCCTGCAAGACAGCTCGGGGGGAGAATCCTATGTATCAATGGATCTCATGGTTGGGTGGATAAGAGCAATTAAGTGAATGCAGGTGAACTTCTGGAGCATTAACTCCTGTAGCAGGTAGTCCAGGTATGAATTATTCACCAGATTCAGATTTCCTTAATCAGCAATTTGGGTAAATAGAAGGAAAGTAGATGAATCCAAGTCTTTGTTGCTATATAGAGGTAAAAGAATGTTTACTATAGAAAACAATACTATGAGCATTTTAGTACTAGTTATTAAAGCAAAAGAACAGAGACTATCTGCTATAAGCATTGCAATTAAATGGATGGAAACTGATGCATATTAACATAACAGAAACCAGTGCATGCCATCTGTATAGAAACTGAAGCGTGCTATATACATAGAACTCGTACAAGTTCTGGAAGATCATAACTGTATGCAGGTGTGAAGTGCATGATATAAGAATGCATATAACTGTATAACAGCGGAAGGACTCGCTAAAAACTGTAGTAGTAGATTGATTATAGAGAAACAGAACAACCAAGAAATCTTTACGATTCTAGACAAACAAGAATGACATACTGAGACAGTACCATTATCTATAACATATAATGAAGCCGTAACTAGAGATTTAACCAAACCCTGTACCGAGGGTGTACTGTTCATATATTCGTAACAAGGGTTTACATTAATATATTTGAACTAAGGGTTACGTTCATATATTTGAAATAAGGGTTACATTCATATATTTGAAACAAAGGTTACATGCCATTTACATTCAAAACAAGTATAAACCACCAACTGTATTACCACCCGTCTGAACGCATTCGACTCAGAGTGCGGGGTTGATACTATTATCCATAAGGCGACATGATGTCCCCGGACAATAGAACCCCACTATGGTAACGGCCATGTAGCCGCTATACTAAAAGACATGTCCAATGAGCAATTATGGAACTGTTACTATAAACCCTTAACTAAAAATAATGCCAATCTGCTAACCGAAGGAAATACAATAATTATAAGTTCAAAACGAGCTCAGACATGTCTATGAACCAACGTAATACACGTATAAAACACAGATCTAGTGCCAACAGAAGTAGATGAATAAATGTACATATCGTATTCAAGGGAAAAGCATATTGACTTGATGATAACAGGAACCCTGATGGGTATAAACAGTAAAATAACCAAATATCCAGAGAGCCGAAGAGAACTCCCATTCTTTCATAAATTACAGACAAAAGCTTGTGAATCATTGTTCAACATTCTCGACACTATGAAAGACAGAAGGAAGTAAAAGCCTGAGATCCTTGAGTCGATTTGGTTCCGGCCATGAGACCGTGGACCCTTAACAAATATACATATACATGCAACCTGGCATAGTGCCCAATCAGCTATTTAACATAAGATGGTAGAGACCATGAGAACACAGGTACTGGCTTGAAGTGGCCGACCGCGTTTCGAGTCTAGGGTTTGTCCGAGTATATAACCCTGAGGCATTAAAGGAACCTCCGTGAGGAACTCCTTCGGCTAAAAGAATCAACTTAAAACCTTGTGCAAGAACAAACCCTCACCCGTCAACTATAATGCAAGCTCTGTATCAAGTTGCTATGGGGTAAATACCTGGAGGAGCCACGGTTGCTTATTATCTATTGAATGGCTGAAGATTCGTAGTATAAACCCTATCACAGTAAAAGCAATGAGATTAGTTCAATCTGAGGTATACAGAACTAATGAACCCGTAGTAAATGCAAATACTGTGTAGATATTTATAATCCAAGTAGCTGAGGAAGAAATTGTAATCGGCGGACCATGGTTATGGGGATACCAGGAGGTAGTGTTGCAGAACTGGTAGCTGAAGTGAGGGGGTTACCGCCGAGCTGAGCAGCATCCAACCTTCTAAAGCATGTGCAAATGGACTAAAAAAACATAGCTCAGTGGTATATAAACCACCAGTAAACCCTTGGGTGTATTCGGACCCTTCGATCTTAACTTATCATCCACACCGTTCAATCGATTGAGAGCTTGGTGCGTAAAACTCTAGCGCTTTAACCAAAGTATCACGTGGCCTCAGCACGGAGGTTGCCACCTGGTGATGGTAGGTGAGGGGAGTAAGGATTCCGTGCACCATCTGGCGCCGGTGACGGGGTTAGCCATTAACTTAGCCCCAAATTCGTAAAGGTTGCCAATTGGATCATGAGCATTAACTTAAGGAAGGAACCTTAGTCCAGTAGAAATTGATATACATTGTGTAATTACAGCAGCACTTTTATACCATGGAAAGCGATGTTTTGCATCATAATAACTTTATATTCGGATGGATGAATGGTAAGTAGTAGGACTATGATATCTATTTAATTTTTTTTTTATTATAACTGTGGATAGATCGTGACAATGTGGTATCAGAACGGATGTTTCAAAACTGTGGCCTCTGGAGCAGTAAGATCCAGCTGCATGGAAGATTATCGTGTAGTTCATATATGAGAAGGAATTAAAACAGCTAACTGTTTTTCTGTTTATTCATTAGGAGATAAATACAGAAACAACAATCCGTTAATAGTCAACAATAAAGATGGAGGAAATGCAGGGAGCTGACAGCATTCCTCGGGAAAATCTAGAGTTGTGGGTACAGCTTGGTGCGGAGACATGCAGTACCAATCTGGCGATACTCGAAACTATTCAGGAACTGAAAAGAGAGATGGCACGGTTGCGTGAAGACAACGCGCGTTTGACAGTGGAACAGGAAAGAATATTGAAGAGTCTGTCGGACAGACAAAATCCACCATTAGCCAATCCCAGTGCAAAACAGCAAAGGGCAACTGAAGAACGGAATTATGCACCTGAAATCTCAGAGGGGAAAGAGGACCATTCTGACAATGTATTAGAGCAGCAGACTTCAAAGAGATAGAAAATGGAATTACAGGGAGAATTCCAGAAAATTAAACCTCCACATTTTGATGGAGAGCAAGAAGAAGCGACAGAGGCTTGGTTAATTAACATTAATAAGTATTTCCAGTTGTATGAGTATGATCAGAATCTGAAACCGCGGCTGGCCATCTTCCAGCTACAGGGCAAAGCAACCTTGTGGTGGGAAGAAATTAAAATTGTAAAAGGAGTAAGTGAGCAGAACATAACCTGGGAGAAGTTTCAAAAATACTTCAAGGAGAGATATCTAACCGAGCATTTCTATGACGAGAAGGCACGGGAATTCCATGATTTATGACTGGGGCAACAGTCCATGGACGAGTTCATTAACCGCTTCACCTCCCTGCTTCGCAATGTGCCATATATCAAGGAGGAGAAGGCCAAAGTGCAGAGATTTGTGACCAGCTTACCAGCCTATATAAGAGAACGCATTGAGTTTGATAATCCCAGGACAATGGATGAGGTGATTCGTAAGGCAAGAATCTGTTACCAGCAAAACAAGCAGAAAGGAGATATTTCAAATAAAAGGTGGAATGAAAGAAGCAACAGAATTGCTGGTAATCACAAAGGAAGTCGTGGTAATGGCGGCAAGGGTGCTGGTAAGGGACAGATTAGCAGAAATATAGCAAAGAGTACCTTTCGGACTAAACCAAGTGAGAGCAGAATCAGTGAACCACCTGCCAGGTCAGACCTTGAGGGGACGACCAGACCTCCAGTCCAATGTTGGGGTTGTGGAGGACCACACTACGTTAAGAATTTCCCTCAGCGTAAAGGAGTGGACCAGATATCTCAGATCCAAGAAGCATCGACTGTTGGAGAAGTGGCGCACAGCATGCCAAGAATTAACGTAGCTTTGGATGACCGTCAAGCGGAATACCAGCCAAACATGGTGGAGTTTGAAGGTAAAATTTCAAACCTTTCTATAGCTGTTCTTATTGACCCAGGAGCTACTTTAAGTTATGTTAGCCCAAAAATAGTAGAACAGTGTAAGTTACTTTCTGAAAAATTCAGAATTCCATGGCTGGTACAGCTAGCCACGGGAGCTAAGAGACAGATCTCAGCCAAAATTAGTAACTGTTCTTTCAGCATAGCTGGACAGCCAATTACAGCCGATCTGAATGTACTTCCATTGGGGTCCTACAATATTCCGATTGGTATGGATTGGCTGGAAAAACATTGGTCGTTGGTAAATTGCAAAACCAAAACCATTTATTACAAGGATGATCTAGGGCAACAGCAAGAGTTGCAGGGGATAAAACGCCCTGTACAGGTCCGACCTATCACTGCTTCTCAGCTAGATAAATGTCTCAGAAAGAAGTGTCAGATTTACGCTATTCAAGTGGGTTATGCAAACCAGAAAGACAAAATATCTGCATTGGATGGCATTCCGGTAGTACAGGAATTTGTGGATGTTTTTCCCGAAGAGGTACCAGGACTGCCCCGGAAAAGGGATATAGATTTTACTATAGAGTTAACACCAGGGGCAGCCCCAGTATCAAGGGCACCATATCGAATGAGCGTGCCTGAGTTAACAGAATTAAAAATGCAACTGCAAGAGCTGCTGGATAAGAATTATATCCGCCCCAGCGTGTCACCGTGGGGAGCTCCAGTGTTATTTGTCAAAAAGAAAGATGGAACTCTCCGTATGTGTATAGACTATTGTCAATTGAACAAACTCACGATAAAAAAAAATACCCCTTGCCTCGGATTGACGAGCTCTTTGATCAAGTGAAGGGAGAAAAGGTATTCTCCAAGATCGATTTGCGATCTGGTTATCATCAGATCAGAATTAAAGAAGAGGACATTGCCAAAACTGCTTTCAGAACACGCTACGGGCATTACGAATTCGTGGTGCTGCCCTTTGGTTTGACCAATGCACCTGCCACCTTTATGTGTTTGATGAACAGCGTGTTTCACAGGTTTTTGGACAAATTCGTGCTGATATTTATTGATGATATTCTGATATATTCTCGTTCCCATGAGGAACACAAAGAACATCTTAGGATGGTGTTGCAAACTCTTCGGGAACACCAGCTCTATGCTAAGTTTAGTAAGTGTGACTTTTTCAAGGAGGATGTAGTTGATATCAGATCCTTTATGGGACTAGCTGGTTATTATCGAAGGTTTGTGGAAGGTTTCTCAAGGATAGCCTACCCTATCACTTCCTTGCAGAAAAAGGGAAAGGCGTTTAAGTGGACAGCGGAATGTCAACAGAGCTTTGATCGGTTGAAGCACCTACTCACCATTGCACACATCTTGAGTATAGTTGATCCTAATAAGGATTACGTTGTGTGTACTGATGCAAGTAAAGAAGGTGTGGGAGGAGTATTAATGCAGGAAGGGAAAGTAATTGCGTATGAATCAAGGAAATTAAAAGATCATGAGCAGAAATATTCTGCTTACGATCTAGAATTAACAGTTGTTATTCATGCGCTAAAAATGTGGCGACATTACCTCTTGGGGAGGAAATTTCTGTTTTTGACCGATCACCACAGTTTGACCAATTATTTCAGTCAACCTACCTTGAATGCAAGACAAGGTCATTGGGAAGATTTCCTAAGTGGATTTGACTTCGAGATTAAAACAGCTCGGGGGGAGAATCCTACGTATCAATGGATCTCATGGTTGGGTGGATAAGAGCAATTAAGTGAATGCAGGTGAACTTCTGGAGCATTAACTCCTGTAGCTGGTAGTCCAGGTACGAATTATTCACCAGATTTAGATTTCCTTAATCAGCAATTTGGGTAAATAGAAGGAAAGTAGATGAATCCAAGTCTCTGTTGCTATATAGAGGTAAAAGAATGTTTACTATAGAAAACAGTACTATGAGCATTTTAGTATTAGTTATTAAAGCAAAAGAATAGAGACTATCTGCTATAAGCATTGCAATTAAATGCATGAAAACTGATGCATATTAACAGAACAGAAACCAGTGCATTCCATCTGTATAGAAACCGAAGCGTGTTATATACATAAAACTCGTACAAGTTCTGGAAGATCATAACTGTATGCAGGTGTGAAGTGCATGATATAAGAATGCATTTAACTGTATAATAGCAGAAGGACTTGCTTAAAACTGTAGCAGTAGATTGATTATAGAGAAACAGAACAACGAAGAAATCTTTAAGATTCTAGACAAACAAGAATGACATACTGAGACAGTACCATTATCTATAACATATAATGAAGCCGTAACTAGAGATTTATCCAAACCCTGTACCGAGGGTGTACTGTTCATATATTCGTAACAAGGGTTTACATTAATATATTTGAACTAAGGGTTACGTTCATATATTTGAAATAAGGGTTACATTCATATATTTGAAACAAAGGTTACATGCCATTTACATTCGAAACAAGTATAAACCACCAACTGTATTACCACCCGTCTGAACGCATTCGACTCAGAGTGCGGGGTTGATACTATTATCCATAAGGCGACATGATGTCCCCGGATAATAGAACCCCACCGTGGTAACGGCCATGTAGCCGTTGTACTAAAAGACATGTCGAATGAGCAATTATGGAACTGTTACTATAAATCCTTAACTAAAAATAATGCCAATCTGCGAACCGAAGGAAATAAAATAACTTTAAATTCAAAACAAGCTCAGACATGTCTATGAACTAACGTAATACATGTATAAAACACAGATCTAGTGCCAACAGAAGTAGATGAATAAATGTACATATCGTATTCAAGGGAAAAGCATATTGACTTCATGATAACAGGAACCCTGATGGGTATAAACAGTAAAATAACCAAATATCCAGAGAACCGAAGAGAACTCTCATTCTTTCATAAATTACAGACAAAAGCTTGTGAATCATTGTTCAACATTCTCGACACTATGAAAGACAGAAGGAAGTAAAAGCCTGAGATCCTTGAGTCGATTCGGTTCCGGCCATGAGACCGTGGACCCTTAACAAATATACATATACATGCAACCTGGCATAACGCCCAATTAGCTATTTAACATAAGATGGTAGAGACCATGAGAACGCAGGTACCGGCATGGAGCGGCTGACCGCGTTTCGAGTCTAGGGTTTGTCCGAGTATATAACCCTGAGGCATTAAAGGAACCTCCGTGAGGAACTCCTTCGGCTAAAAGAATCAACTTAAAACCTTGTGCAAGAAAAAACCCTCACCCGTCAACTGTAATGCAAGCTCTGTATCAAGTTGCTATGGGGTAAATACCTGGAGGAGCCACGGTTGCTTATTATCTGTTGAATGGCTGAAGATTCGTAGTATAAACCCTATCACAGTAAAAGCAATGAGATTAGTTCAATATGAGGTATACAGAACTAATGAACCGGTAGTAAATGCAAATATTGTGTAGATATTTATAATCCAAGTAACTGAGGAAGAAATTGTAATCGGTGGACCATGGTTATGGGGATACCTGGAAGTAGCGTTGCAGAACTGGTAGCTGAAGTGAGGGGGTTACCGCCGAGCTGAGCAGCATCCAACCTTCCGAAACATGTGCAAATGGACTAAAAAAAAAATAGCTCAGTGGTATATAAACCACCAGTAAACCCTTGGGTGTATTCGGACCCCTCGATCTTAACTTATCATCCACACCATTCAATCGATTGAGAGCTTGGCACGTAAAACTATAGCCTTTTAACCAAAGTATCACGTGGCCTCAGCACGGAAGTTGCCACCTGGTGATGGTAGGTGAGGGGAGTAAGGATTCCGTGCACCATCTGGCACCGGTGACGGGGTTAGCCACTAACTTAGCCCCAAATTCGTAAAGGTTGCCAATTGGGTCATGAGCATTAACTTAAGGAAGGAACCTTAGTCCAGTAGAAACTGATATACATTGTGTAATTACAGCAGCACAATGTATATCAGGTGGTTCACTGATTCTGCTCTCACTTGGTTTAGTCCGAAAGGTACTCTTTGCTATATTTCTGCTAATCTGTCCCTTACCAGCACCCTTGTCGCCATTACCACGACTTCCTTTGTGATTACCAGCAATTCTGTTGCTTTTTCTTTCATTCCACCTTTTATTTGAAATATCTCCCTTCTGCTTGTTTTTCTGGTAACAGATTCTTGCCTTACAAATCGCCTCATCCATTGTCCTGGGATTATCAAACTCAATGCGTTCTCTTATATAGGCTAGTAAGCTGCTCACAAATCTCTGCACTTTGGCCTTCTCCTCCTTGATATATGGCACATAGCGATGCAGCGAGGTGAAGCAGTTAATGAACTCGTCCATGGACTGTTGTCCCAGTCGTAAATCATGGAATTCCCGTGCCTTCTCATCATAGAAACGCTCGGTTAGATATCTCTCCTTGAAGTATTTCTGAAACTTCTCCCAGGTTATGTTCTTCTCACTTACTCCTTTTACAATTTTAATTTCTTCCCACCACAGGGTTGCTTTGTCCTGTAGTTGGAAGATGGCCAGTCGCGCCTTCAGATTCTGATCATACTCATACAGCTGGAAATACTTATTAATGTTAATTAACCAAGCCTCTGCCGCTTCTTCCTACTCTCCATCAAAATGTGGAGGTTTAATTTTCCGGAATTCTCCCTGTAATTCCATTTTCTGTCTCTTTGAAGTCTGCTGCTCTAATACATTGTCAGAATGGTCCTCTTTCTCCTCTGAGATTTCATGTGCATAATTCCGTTCTTCAGTTGCCCTTTGCTGTTCTGCACTGGGATTGGCTAATGGTGGATTTTGTCTGTCCGACAGACTCTTCAATA
Organism: Pinus taeda; assembly: GCA_000404065.3. NCBI lineage: Eukaryota > Viridiplantae > Streptophyta > Pinopsida > Pinales > Pinaceae > Pinus > Pinus taeda. Next base: position 6,633 of record APFE030450070.1, on the reverse strand, counting down.
TTCTTTCTTGTTCCACTGTCAAACGCGCGTTGTCTTCACACAATCGTGCCATCTCTCTTTTCAGTTCCTAAACAGTTTCGAGTATCGCCAGATTGGTACTGCGTGTCTCTGCACCAAGCTGTACCCACAGCTCTGCATTTTCCCAAGGAATGTTGTCAGCTCCCTGCATTTCCTCCATCTTTATTGTTGACTGTTAACGGATTGTTGTTTCTATATTTATCTCCTAATGAATAAATAGAAAAATAGTTAGCTGTTTTAATTCCTTCTCATATACGAACTACACGATAATCTTCCATGCAGCTGGATCTTACTGCTCCAGAGGCCACAGTTTTGAAACCTCGCTCTGATACCACATTGTCACGATCTATCCACAGTTATAATAAAAAAAATTAAATAGATATCATAGTCCTACTACTTTACCATTCATCCATCCGAATATAAAGTAATTATGATGCAAAGCATCGCTTCCCATGGTATAAAAGTGCTGTTGTAATTACACAATGTATATCAATTTCTACTGGACTAAGGTTCCTTCCTTAAGTTAATGCTCATGACCCAATTGGCAACCTTTACAAATTTGGGGGCTAAGTTAATGGCTAACCCCGTCACTAGTGCCAGATGGTGCACGGAATCCTTACTTCCCTCACCTACCAGTTCTGCAACGCTACTTCCAGGTATCCCCATAACCATGGTCCGCCGATTACAATTTCTTCCTCAGCTACTTGGATTATCAATATCTACACAGTATTTGCATTTACTACCGGTTCATTAGTTCTGTATACCTCAGATTGAACTAATCTCATTGCTTTTACTGTGATAGGGTTTATACTACGAATCTTCAGCCATTCAACAGATAATAAGCAACCGTGGCTCCTCCAGGTATTTACCCCATAGTAACTTGATACAGAGCTTGCATTACAGTTGACGGGTGAGGGTTTGTTCTTGCACAAGGTTTTAAGTTGATTCTTTTAGCCGAAGGAGTTCCTCACGGAGGTTCCTTTAATGCCTCAGGGTTATATACTCTGACAAACCTTGGACTCGAAACGCGGTCGGCCACTCCATGCCGGTACCTGCGTTCTCATGGTCTCTACCATCTTATGTTAAATAGCTGATTGGGCATTATGCCAGGTTGCATGTATATGTATATTTGTTAAGGGTCCACGGTCTCATGGCCGGAACCGAATCGACTCAAGGATCTCAGGCTTTTACTTCCTTTTGTCTTTCATAGTGTCGAGAATGTTGAACAATGATTCACAAGCTTTTGTCTGTAATTTATGAAAGAATGAGACTTCTCTTCGGCTCTCTGGATATTTGGTTATTTTACTATTTATACCCATCAGGGTTCCTGTTATCATGAAGTCAATATGCTTTTCCCTTGAATACGATATGTACATTTATTCATCTACTTCTGTTGGCACTACATCTGTGTTTTATACGTGTATTACGTTGGTTCATAGACATGTCTGAGCTCGTTTTGAATTTACAGTTATTATATTTCCTTCGGTTCGCAGATTGGCATTATTTTTAGTTAAGGGTTTATAGTAACAGTTCCATAATTGCTCATTGGACATGTCTTTTAGTACAGCGGCTACATGGCCGTTACCACGGTGGGGTTCTATTGTCCAGGGACATAATGTCGCCTTATGGATAATAGTATCAACCCCGCACTCTGAGTCGAATGCGTTCAGACGAGTGGTAATACAGCTGGTGGTTTATACTTGTTTCGAATGTAAATGGCATGTAACCTTTGTTTCAAATATATGAATGTAACCCTTATTTCAAATATATGAACGTAACCCTTAGTTCAAATATATTAATGTAAACCCTTGTTACGAATATATGAACAGTACACCCTCGGTACAGGGTTTGGTTAAATCTCTGGTTACGGCTTCATTATATGTTATAGATAATGGTACTGTCTCAGTATGTCATTCTTGTTTGTCTAGAATCGTAAAGATTTCTTGGTTGTTCTGTTTCTCTATAATCAATCTACTGCTACAGTTTTCAACGATTCCTTCCGCTGTTATACAGTTAAATGCATTCTTATATCATGCACTTCACACC